>JAMAKR010000078.1:0-62286 GCA_023628425.1 Chaetomiaceae sp. PYS4301M
ATTGACGATAGTGTTTATAGAGTGGAGGAAAGTGGTGCACTCGCTTATATGGTGCACTCGCTTATAATGTACGTTAAACCTATTATATATAGAAATAGTAACTACTCGCTTATAAACAGCTATACTAGGCCTCCTAATCTTTAGTAAACTAAGGATACTACAACGCCTCCTATACTATAATCCTCTACAAAGGATCTATATAGGTTATCTTATAGATAAGATCCCTAAACTAGGGGTCTACCTACTACCACCTCCTAAAGGGTAGCCTCGGCTCCTCCTCGCTAAAGGTATAGAGTAGTTCCTCGAGACGCTTGACAAACAGATTATCATCTCCCCTATAATAAGCAATAAAGCCTTTAAAATCCTCTATCTCGCTAGTAAAGAAGGATAGGTAGCGCCGGAGTATTAGCTCCGCCTGCTCCTCGGGGGAAGTATGGTTCGCCTCGTCTGAAAAAAAAACTATCCTCCCTATCTACGCGAATATTGCCTGAGTGCCTGCCAGTCAGCACCTGTATACTGTGTTTCTGTTCACGGAAGAACTTACCACGATGGCAAAGGAGTAGATGTCCGATGGGGTGTTCTGGATTCCCCGAGCCCAAGCCTCTGGGCTTCTCTAGAAGTGGTTCCCCGACAAGCGGTCTGTGAGGCCCTTGGCCTTGGGTGGAAGTATCACCGCAGCTTCCAGGTCGGTGATCTGGACGTTGCACCATCCAAGGTCGCCGTTATCCTGTTTGAAGGAATCCATCATGATGTTTGTGGGTTTGATATCTGTGAACCATGTCAGCATACATGTCATATTGCTCACCTTTGCCCCCGGTCAGCATGCAGGCAAGCCCCTCTGGGAGTTACCCATCGCCCTCAGCATGGCGGGGGCGCCGCCGAGGGAGTTGGAGTTCGGCGTTATACCCAACTATCGCAACTACTCCGAGCTCCGCCCTGAAGTCTATATATTGCTCTGTTCTGGAAGCCCAACGGAACGCGAGCGGAAAACCTAGGACGAGCTGAGCAACGCCCTCTGGAACGGCGTTATTGCAAGTTGCCCGGCTCAAGCCGCAGCAACCCCTCCCCCGCTCCGGCCATCGCTTGGGACCAACAGAGTACTCCCGAAGATGTGCCGAGACTCATTCAATTTTGAACGAGTCTCAGCTGCTGATATGATTGGCCGTTTAAATGGTGGGTTCCGTCCGTCTCGGCTCCCGGCAACGAAAAAGAAAAAAATAACCCCGAAACCATGAGACCCTGTTCGAGAAACCCCCTTCCTTGCCGTGCCTGACCAAACCATGCGGCAAAAGTTAGCTGAATAGGATATTAGATCTACATATGCGCCCCGTCTTTTCTCCCAAGTCAACAGCCTCCTTCTGCCCCATTGCCCCGCGTTCGATGATGCCACCCCAAGTGCTGACTTTAAATTCGGGATCGCAAGAATTGAAGAAACTTTCCTAACGGCTTTCTTTTTGCTAATCGTTCATCACAGTAATCGCTCTCAACATGCTGCAATAGGCTGCTCATCTAGGTGAACGGCGTGTTGCAAGTCGGACATTCAAAATCGAACTCGGAGTTATCGTTGTAGGTGTACTTTTCTGACTGGTAGCAGTCGAAGGCAATCTCGGTGACGCGATCGGAATCCGCTCCAGACTCGCAGGTCCTGGCCTCAAGGTGTAGTACTATAGCGGAGTCAGAGACGAACTTCTTGGGGTATCCCGGACACTCGACGGTCTTCTTGGCGTAGGTTTGCAGGTGCTGAAGGATGTTAGTCGATGATTCGGAGTGCTTGCCTGACCGAACAGGTGGAGTATAGTACGCTTTTCAGATTTGAGGGAGAATTAAAATAAGTTTGGCACGTCCCGCATATGTTGTGCTCGTCTACATCGTGCTAAGCGAGCTGACCTGGGCTGTCGAAACAATAGTTGTAAACGGTGCAACAATTGTGCATAGTCTCCGCGTGCTTATCCAGCTTAAGCTTGGAGCTGAAATTAGGCTGGTGGGGGCACCTTTGCAAAGGTGGTGGGAGTTGGAGTTGGCGACGTGTTGCTGCTTAGCGGACTTGGAATAGAAGAGTCTCTGGCATCGCGTACAATACATGTCAGGGTGCTTACTTTGAGCATGCTGTTGAAGCGATCCCAACTCTTCAAAGTACCGGTTGCAACGCCAACAATCGCCCATCTTCGAACCGTGCTAAGCGAACCTTGAGGTTAGAGTGTGGTCCCCGCCAAGTCACTGTGCCGAATCGTACGACCCAAAGGTATCGCAGCGCTGGGCAATGATTCGGTGAAGTCAAAGGGTTCACAACAAGTGTAGTGCAAGTGTAGATATAGATGCTGGATCACCCTTTGCCCCCTGTGATCCTTAGCGATAGGTCACTGGGATCACAGTGATTCAAGTGATCCTTAGCGATAGGTCACTGGGATCACAGCGATTCAAGTGATCCTTCCCCGATTGGCTGCCGGTGCGCCCCAACAGCAGCCTCCCAGGCCGCCCCCTAGGTCATGACATCCATACACAAGACGGTCCAACTGGAAAGCAAACGTTGGTGTGCTATCTCCCAGTCCCTCGACCTAACTAAAAATAACAACCGTTCAGTTCACTCAATCCAACCCAAGAACACGTGTTCCTTCGCGATTCAGCTTCCCCAACTCACAGAAACCTCAACCCTCTTCCCCCTTCTCCTCCCCAACCCAAAGATCGGCCCCCATTCCACGCTACCCCCATCTCCACCCCACAAACGAACCTTCACCGCCCTACAAGCAAACACAAACTCATATCCTCAAACCCCCTTCTCCCCGCTTCCCCACCCCAACCAGCACCGGCGCTCCCACCACCGCATCGTCCACCTCTACCCCAACCTCCCCCTACTCTCGCCGGCCTTAGTAGAATGAACGACCTGACGTTAACATACAGGAGCCAGGGTTGGTCAGGGAAGTCTCGTTGACGTGGCCGTAGGCCTCAATGCAGCAGTCGTCTGGTAAATGCAGATCGAAGCGGGGTAGGCATCGAGAATGGTGTGCGCCGCACGCTGCTGATTCGCAGTTGGAACAGCGATGGCATTGGTGCCAACTTTCACTGCGTGAACGGGGAAGTCACTGGTGCAGTTGTGCACCAGAGAAGTGAGGAGAGCTGCCCATCACCCCTCACCGGTGGGAGCAGCATGAGGCGGGTGACATGCATGCCCGCAGAGGGCGATGGGTGGTGTGGGGTTGCCTCAGCAGCCAATACGCTTTCCGTCAACGAGAGGGGCAATTAAAGAATACCAACCGAGCCAGAGCACAAGCTCCATGCCGCCCAGCTTGTTGCCAGCTCAGTGATGCATGTTCATGCGCCCGGTTAGAGAGGTTTTCCCTCCATCCGCGTATCGTGGTGCCATCCGTCTTGCAGGAACACCGCGAGTCCATATTCAAGTCGTTTAACAACCCCTTGGGGAGTATGTCCGCGCCACCGACACGGACGGCTGGGCAGAAGAGATGGAGACCATCACCACGAGCTCCGCTCTGCTCGGGACAGGGTCGTTTGGCTCCCGGTACTTCGCCTACCGGAACGCAGTCATGACGCTGTGGTCCAGCCGGCCATTTCCGTCTTGCAAAGGATATGTCGGCCTGTGCCCTTCAACGGCGGAGGTGGGGGATACCGTGTTTATCCCCAGCGGCAGCCACTGTCCGTACGTGATCAGCCGCACAGATCAAACGGCGGCCGCAACGGGGTCCGACGGGCCCTCGCACGTCCCTCCTGAAGCAATCATTCAAAGAAGAACGATGGACGGGAGCTTCTCGGTGAGGCGTATGTCCACAGCATGCATCATGGATGGCGAGTTGGAGCTTGGCAGGAGCAGCGCTGAAGTTCTGAGGTACCGGCTGGTTTGAATGAGGGGAGGGTAACGAGCCGTGCGAACAACCTCAGGGCCGAGCAGGCACGGATGGCGAGATATTGCTAGATACCTATGTAATGCAAGCTGGCTGCTCACTTCTTGCATTGAACAAAAACTGGGATAGGAGGCGTTGAGACCAACTGCAGGAGAATCTTTTGCTCGCCATTGGATGAGGATACTGCGGAAGCCTGCGTGCTTCCTTGCCGTTTGTAGACTACTCCATTTGTTCCAGGTCAGATGCAGTGCACTCATGATGCCGTGGAAAAAGGTGTTGCAACTGGTGTCTCCGCGCTGGACCTCCTTCCAAGCCGCCCACCTTGCTGCAAACCACCCAGCTGTCCTGGCGTTGGGCTGGGGCGCATCCACACAACGCACCACACCATCACTAGCGTCTTCGTTGCCCTTGTTGCCTGTTGTTCTCCTGCCACAGAAGAACTACAAGCATACAGGCCAAGCCCAACAGGACGTGACCGCAACCTACCCGTCAGTCCATGAGGATGTGGTTAATGCCTTCGACAACGTCCCCGAGCCTGCACCTTTGTTCAACCAGTTCGGATGCAACTCCGAGGTCATCAAAGACTACAACACCAGCATCATGGGTCGATTCGCGTGCCGAAACCCAAAGTGTTCCAGCACCGGCTGGGGCAGCAAGAAGATCGCCATCCAAATCCGCGGGTTCCGTGACAACACCTACGACGCGGTGGTCTTCAAACAACGCTGCCGGACGTGCCTTGGTCTGGAAGACGGACAATCGACACTTCTCTCGTACCGTGGAGATTCGGCTTAAAGGCACTTGCGCGCTCCAAAGTCGCCTCGAGATCCCAGCGTACCAACCTATACTGGAGCTTTACTGTTTCTAGTTGGTTGTGGTCGATAGGCAGCTCGAAGGCGTACTCGTAGGTGCCGGGTTGGAACTCTTTGTAGCTTTTCGCCTGGACCTGACTGATGTGAGGGTGGTCGCCTTTGCTGAAGCTCCGCGAGTTAACGGACTGCAGCGAGAGCCGCTTATACTCCTTGGTAGTCAGGGTGCTACCGCGACCATTGCCGGTGTGGCGGAGAGAGCCGTTGGAGGCAGTCGGCTGCAGGCCGCTCACGAGGCCGGCGGTCTTGTGGGTGTACGTGCATTGGTTGCCATAGTATGTACATCCTTCCTCTTCTGGCCAGGGCCACTTTCTCGGGCATACCGCGTGCTATACCCGGGTTGGGCTTGGTGCGGCAGCAGGGTTTGGACAGATTACAGTGGACACTGGTTTCGGCGAGGCTCTGGGCGCTGGGATGTTCGCCTTTGAGCCTGGCCTGCGCGATGTAGGCGGGTCTGCGGCTCGGTTGTTGTTCGGCAGGTTTATTTGTTTGCTTGACTGTTTGTATAGTGGTTGGTTGAAGTTTGCGTCTTGTCTTTCCCTTTTTTCCCCTTATTTTTCCCTTTCTTGGCCCGCTTTTTCTTCGCACCGAGTCTGTTCTCGAGATTCCTAGAGACTTCTCCCCTCCTCCTTTTGCGACGTGTTACTAGAGCTGGATGTATGTCAGAAAGGTTGCCGGTTGTAAGCTAGCTTAGTCGCCTACGCCGTCAGACTTACGATTCTTGATACAACTGCAACAGCACCCATAATCGCACCTCTCAACCTACTCCTATTCATCTATGGCCAAGTTCCTATCACACTACAGATAGGAGAGTTGGAATGCTCTGAGAGAGAGATTGACAAAGTGTTGTTGCTTGGAGAGCTCCTTTACAAAAGAGAGGCCAAAAGAGCGTAGCTATTTATATACAAATGGAATCACCTGCTAACGTAAGCAGTGGCTTGACGTTGCCAAGTGCTCGAGAGCCTAGCGAACGCCACCTATGGCTTTCACAGTTCCTCTCCTATTTCGGATCGGATGACATGTTTATATACCACCCGCCGTTATTCCGCCTACCGCATTGGCAACATGTCCACCAGCCGCCTCTCGCATTCTAGAAGTCACAGTTTACTAGAGGGCAGCCTATAGTTAATAGCTATAATATAGCAAACGTGATATTAGGGTATAGTGTCTTATAGCCCGTTTCCAAATCGATAAGCGTGAATAGGTAGTAGTGCTATATTATAGATTGGTAGCTATAGGAGTAGTAATGAGGATGTCTATAGTATATAACTAGCAATAAGAGCTATTGGAAAAGGAGATTCGAATATCAGGGTACAATGTTGGCCAAGATGTCTCTTTTAGGTATAGACTGCTTGTACATTATATAGCAAGGGCTTTATACTACTAGGAAGTTTATAGATAGTAGGGACATAGTGCTTGTCAACCCTAGCCTCGCTACAGCCAATGCTAAGGAGGGTGGGATGATTCTCCACCCTAGCCCACAAATCAAGTATACGCAACCGCTAGTACAACTTGACATCTATACTAAGCTTGATCAGATCCTAATATTACCTAGTCTAGATCTACAATATATATAATATATAAGCCCTAGAGCCTACTAGTAGTTCTAATCCTTTATATATTACTCTTAAGCCTACTAGTTGTATATATAGAATAGGTAGTTTTAGCTCTCCCCTTAATAGGGGATGTAAACAGCTGTCCTAAGATTCGGTACCTAATAGAGAGAGCTCTAGAGAGCAATCTATTTACACCTAGGACTAGTGCCATCTATAGAGTAGATTGGTTGAGATATAAGAAGCCTATATATATAACTCGCTATTAGCTAGATGTTGAGTATAGCCCTTAGTCAATACAATACCTTATATATAGTTCTAGAAACTCGACTAAAAGCGGGGAGTATAGTACTTTAAAGTCTATATATTAGGCAATGCAGAGTCATTAGCTACTAAAAATAGCATAGATAGGTACTATAGTAAATTAGTAGTAGGGCCAAACAAGCTACAAAAGAAAACACTATTAGCAAGGGCTAAAGCGAGGACATAGGGACTTGCTATAGCGAAGATAGTATAGCTATAGTTATTAGCTACTTTAAGGTATATAGATATAGGGTTCCAAGTAGGGTAACTCTTCTATTGTATAACGAAATGTCTAGTCTAACCACTCTAAAAGGGTTTAGTCTATAAGGAGGTAGGTTTGATAGGTCAAACAATATTTTAGTAGAGCTAAAGGGTCTACAACAAGCTTAGGTACAACTAGTCTCAAAAGTACGATCAATACTATAATCTAATTACTTTACTAAGGAAGCTCTAAGCTCCGTTATCAATAAGTAACTAACTACCTGAATTATATATATAATAATTTCTATAACTAAATACCTTTTACTACTTAGATTACTCTAGCTTGTTAGCTATCTCTAGTAACCTATAATCACCCTAGATAGCTAACTACCTCCTATTACATTTAATTACTCTAGGTAGCTAGCTCCTCTAAGCTACCTATCTTTAGTACCTATAGCTATAGCTTTACTAATTAGACTATACTACACCTTATATACCTTACTAGGCCTCTTTTTATAGTTGGTTTATAATATAATACCCCCTTTTAATATCTTTTATCTTAAAAGACCTAACCCTTTTATTTCAAATAGCACTAATACCTTTATCCTTTTTTAGTAAGTCTTTCCTCTCTTTTCTTCCTCTTTTTATAACCTTACTATATACTATTACTATAACTAATTATATAAATAAGTCCTACTATAATTACAATCTTATATATAAATATCTTGCCTTTACTACTAGAATTAAATATCTAGGTTATAAACCTACTATACTTTATAAATATTGTTAGAATATAAAGCTCTAGAAGTATTATATAATAATACTAGATTTAAAAAAGTACTAGTATTATATCTATCTAGATAAATACTATAGTATAAGTTGTATAATAGCTCTACTATTATTTATTTTTAATATTAATAAATATAGTCTTATTAAACTTATTTAAATAAAAGAAACTAGTAAAGAATATTACCTAGATTAAAGAATTATTATTTAAAACTCTTAGTTATCTAACTCACCTATACTACTAGTACTAAGTACTTTATAAATAGAGGGCTAAGGTATTTCATTATAGAATAAGTAGTTTAAAAGAGTTAGATAACCTAGTTTCCTCTAAACCTATATTATTAAAACCTATATTTAAAGAATAGATATTTATTAGTTAGGTGTATTTACTAGATATCTTTAAAGTAATCGATTAGAAAGCTATAGATTTCAATAACCTTATTAGCACCTTATCCTAGCATCTTTTACTAAAGCCTTTAATTAATCTAGATTCTATTAGTAGAAATTCTATACTTTCTCTAGATAATAGAGATTTATAACTAACTACTATAAATTATCTTCTAATCTAAAATCCAACTATTTTATAAAGTATTATAGCTATTCTTTTATAATTTATAAATCTAGAATTTCTTTAATATTCTATTCTTCTTCTTTATCTTCTACTTTTATATCTATAGTAAGCTATATATTTTTAGGTACTAGTTTTAAAAGTAAAATATAAAAAATATATATTCTTAGTTTTATTATAGTTAATAGTGAAAGTTGATAGTTATTATTTAAAATTTATTTATTAATCTTAAATAGTTTAATCTTTTTAAAATCTAGCTTCTTATTTAGTTATTTTATATAAAGATTTTATAAAATAAAGTAGACTTTATCTTCCTTTTCTAGATAAGGACTTTTAAACTTATATTTATTATAGTACTCCTTTATCTAAGTTCTAATAAACTTAAGTTCCTACTTTAGTATTATATAGAATATATATATCTAATCTACTTTAATAGCTACTTTAGAGACTTCGATATCTAGTTTCTAGTATAAGTCTACTTTAAATCTATAGTTTATAAAGAATAATATAACTTTTATAGTTTCTATAGATACTATATTATATATAAGTTGGGTTCTGGGCTGGCTAATGGACTCTGGCCGGCTAATGGAGTATAGCCTAGCTAGGAGGCTAGAGCTAGAAACAGTAGGCGAGGGCTAGTAGGCCCGGAGGCTGGCACAGGGCCTCCTTTCTTCAGTAGTATGATGGATTCACTATAGTGGTAGCGAAGGGGTAGGCAGAGGTTTTCATCCGGCCTATATAGTACGGTTTCCTTTGTAACTAGCAGTAGAGGGACCGGCACGCCCAAGAGCATATCGGTGTAGGAACAATAAATAAATATATAAGTTGTATTATAAATAATAATATTATTTAGTTATTTTATTAGAAGTTGATATAGGATTAAAAGTATTATTCTATAATCTAGTTAAATTATTCTATCTATCTATCTATCTATAGGTAGTAAACTATTAAAAGCTTACTATTAATATCTAAATATATTATTAGTATCTACTAGAACCTTAATATAAATTTAATATCTCTATCTATAATTTATTCATTTAGCTATATATATACTAATATAATATACCTAAAGACTATATCTATAAGTTATTCTACTATCTAACTCTCTTTATATAGGAGGAAATAGCTCTATTTAATTAGTCTATTAACTATAATAAGGATACTATTATATTCTATCTTTATCGCTATATCCTTAGATAGTAGTAGTTTAGTAATAAAGTCTATTGTTATTAAATTCTATAGCTATTTAGTAACTAGAAGTAGTTATAGGAGTTTATAGGGCTTATATTATACTAGCTTATTCCTATTATATATATTGTACTTCCTAAAGATCTTTTTAACCTACTTCCTAAGTTCTAGGAAATTATAGTATTGTTTAATCTATATAATAGTCTTTATAATTCCTATATATCCTCTAAGTCTTAACTTATAGATCTTTTTAATAAGTGCTTTTTATTTAGTTATATATATATAGCGTTTATCCTTATACTATACTTTATACTTGTTACCTAATTATTAGAGTTCAATATCTTTTTTCTATTTATTAGCTATAGGGTCCTATACCTATACTATAAATCTATTATTAAATCTTAATTCTTAGTAAACTATATTATAGTCTATAGCTAGCTATAGTAGATACTATAGTAACCTATCCTACTATTTATATAATAGTAGTACTAAAGTTTTTATACTATTATATATATAATCTAATCTTCTCTTTAAAATATCTACCTATATATTTTCTAAACCTTTCTTATAGTAAATAATAAAGTAATATACTAATAGTTCTTTATATTATTAGGTTTATTACTAGTTAAGTTCTTTTATACTAGTAAAGTACTATAAGTTCTTATAGTCTATATAAACCTAAACTTTATATATTATACTATTAAAGTATAGTCTTTATTTTTAGAAAGCTTCTATAATAGTTAGTAGCTCTTTATTATAGATTAGGTAATTAAGCTATACCTTTATAAGCTTCTTCGAAAAGAAAGCTATAAAGTAGAACTTCCTTTAGTTATCTCCCTAATTAAATTATCCCCTAATTATATAGTCTAATATATTAGTTTTAACTTTATAAAGCTTCCTAGGATTAAGTAGTATAAATACTAGGTCTATAATAATAAATTTATAGATCCTTTAAAATATCTACTTTTAATCTAGTCTCTATATAAATTTAATATTCTTCTTTATTATATTATATAGAGGTTATATAATATTACTAAAGTTTCTAATAAATATTTAGTAGAAGTTAGTAAATCTAATAAACCTTTATACTTCTATAGTACTAGTTAGTATAGGCTATATCCTAATAGCTTCAATCTTCATTAGTTCTCTCTATATCTATCCTAGTAAGATCTTATAGCTTAAGAAGATTGTTTTTATAATATAGAACTTATTCTTATCTTTATTAATAAAGAGGTTCTATATATAAAGTATATTAAATATTTACTTTATATATATTCTATATTCTTTAAATATCTTAGAAAAGATAAAAATATTATCTAGATAATAAACTATAAACTTGTTAAAGAATAGTTGGATTATATAATTAATAACCTTCTAGAATATTATAAATATATTTATTAGTTTAAATAGTATAATATAGTATTTAAAGTATCTATACTATATATAAAATACTATCTTCTATTTATTCCCCTCTTTAATATAAATATAAGTATATATAGTTAGTAGATCAAAGTATATAAAGATATATATTTCTATTAACTAATCTTAAAGCTATAAAATAAATAGTAGGAAGTATCTATCTTTTACTATCTTATAGTTTAATTACTAATAGTCTATATATATCCTAAATTTCCTATCTTTCTTTAATATAAAAAGAATTAAATACTTTATTAAAGATATTAATAATTTAATATACCCTATCCTAAAGTTCGCTTTAAAATATCTCTTTAGTTTATTATTCTAAAGTTTATTTATATAATATACTTTAAAGAACTTCAACTAGGTACTATCTTTAAAGTTGATCTTATAATCCTAAAGTCTATATTCTAATAGCCCTTCTATATATTTAATATAAAATACTAAATATCTTTAGTAGTTATCTAAGATCTTTCTTAATTTATTATTCCCCTCTATACTTTTATAGTATATAAATTTACTACTAGTTGTAACTTTAGCTATCTTAGCTTAAATAACCTATTTTTAGAACTAAATTTTTCTATAATTATTAATTAAGATAATAGTAACTTCCTATTAGCTATATCTCTATATATATTATATCCTATAGTAACTACTACTTCTTCCTAAATCTATAGTATTCTTCCTAATATTATCTATCTCTTATAATAGATCTTTAGAATATACCTTTTCTAAAATACTATTCCTTTATAGTATATTATCTATATTTCCTATCTTATTAGTTAGATATAATCTAGTTATACTCTAGGGCTATAGGTAGCTACCTCCCTTTTAACTAATATCTAGATTATAATCTTTATATTATAAATAGCTTAAGATTATATCCTTCTTAGTCCCTATATCTATAATATCGAATATAACCTTTATAGTCTTCTATTTAACTATAATATCTAGTAGTTCTATCTTATATCTAGCTACTTATATCTTAAATAGCCTAATAACTATATATAATTGCTTCTTAATCCTCTATAGGATCCTAAGCTAGTTAATAAATTATAGTAAGATAAGGTCGATCTATAACCCTCTATCTACTAATATAAGTACTTAGTATTACCTCTAGTATACTATAACCTATAGCCTATTATCTAGCTAGTTATTCTATATAGTAGCTACTTCCCTATAGGCTATTATTATATCTTCTTATTATATTATCTTATTATATTATCTTATTAGATAGGCTTATTATATTACTTTATCTAGTTTTCTTATTACTATACCTCTAAGCTATATTTATTATATCCTTAGCTTCTATACCTTTTTATTAGCTATACTAATAGCCTTTTATAGGTCTACTAGAAGGTTGTTATAGGCCTTCTATTTCATCTAGTTCTTCTTATACTAATAGGCCTATTGTTTCTATAAAGGGGTTAGTACTACTTAGGCCCTATAGAAGGCCCTAAGCTATTTCCTAATATCTCCTAATATTATTGAAAGGTATCCTCTCTATTATCTTTAATATTATTATTATTAGTATCTAGGAATTCTTTAAGCTACTTTTAGCTTACCTTTTCCTATATAGAGTTAGAATTCCTTTTCATCTACTTCTTCTATTCTAGACTAACTAATCTTCCTCTATTAGGTCCTTTATTTAGGTTCCTTCTACTCTCTACCTCTTTATAGTAAAGCTATACTTTTTCCTCTATATATTAAAGATAATAGGTACTAGAGTAATTATAGTATAATTTCTAAGCTTTATATTTAATAGGCTAGGCTCTTTTAAGCTATATATATAGTATTCTATTAGCTATATAGTAGAGGTTCTAAAGTATAGTAGAGTATCTTACCCTATAATCAAATATCTAGGTAATAGCTTTCGTTGTCCTATCCTAGAGCTTTGCCCTAATTAGCTAGTAGTTACCTTCGAACTTATACTAGAAGTAGTAACTATATATATATATAATATATTAGAACTATATAACCTACTAGTAGTCTAATCATTCTAGGTATAGTCTAGTAGCTAGTTTAAACTTGAACTCTTTTTAAAAGTACTATATAGTTATCTCTTAGTTTATAAGTCTATAGATAATATATTACTATATTTTCTAGTAGTTATCCTAGCCTAGTATATCTTCATTTCTCTTCTAAACTACCTTTATAGCTTTATAGTACTTGTCCTCTAGATATTATACTTCTTTAGGATCTATATCCTCAACTTCTCTATTGTATAGTCCTATCTATAGTTTAAAGTAGTACTCCTTTATATTATTAAACTAGAAAATCTCCTTATATAACTATATAGCCTATATATTGATAGTCTTAAGCTACTAAGAGAGGTTATAGTTAGCTTCTATAAATATTAAAAGTTCTTATTAAAGTTATTCTCTCTTATCCCTCTATTTAATAGCTAGTCTTTTAAAGTATTCGAATTTAACCTATACCTATCTAAATAGTATAGTAAGTAGGTTTTAGTCTATATAGCTTCTAATATATAATTATTTATCTTTATTATTAGGTTAACTTTCTCTATCTATTATTCTATTAGCTATTAGTTAGGTAGTGTTTTCTATTTATTTACCCCTCTAATAGAGGTAGTATATACTAGTATATCTTACTACTTACTCTCTTATATATCTCTCAAGCTACTAGGCTAGATTTATAGAAAAGGCCTTTATCTACTCTTTTATATAGTCTATAAGCTCCTAGATACAACAAATGTTCTACTATAAGATTATATCCAAGATTTACTACTATATAGCTATAGTAGTCTTATAGTAGATAAATATCTCTATACTTTTATCCTCTCTAGGATCTCTATACTTAAAGACCTAGTTGATAGTATCCTCTAAATTATCCTAGTTATACTATTTATAGATAACTACTTCCTTTACTAGATATAACTTCCTAATAGTAGCTATTTTATATCTTAAGACTAGCTTCTAGCTATCCCTCTTCAAGCTTTAATAGTCTTATTTAAAATATCCCTTCTTACTATAGCTAAAGCAAGTAATATCCAACTTATCCTTCTTTACTAAGCTTAAGCTCTATTATATAGTATTAATATCTATAGTACTAGGGTAGTACCTATATATAGTACTATATCTTATATACTTCTACTTATTATTAAGCTAGTAGACTAGGGTAGTCCTAGCCTTACCCTTCTACTACTATTTATACTAATAGATCCTATTATTAATCTTAATAACTATAGTAATATACTTATCTAGAGAGTTAAATTAGTTAACTTTATATAGCTTATCTTTAACTTCTTCTTTAAAGCTATTATAGAATAGCTATATAAAACCTTCATTATTAATTTCAATTTATAAAGTATCCTACTAGAAGATTATAGTATATACTACTACTAACTTAGTTTATTATAGATTTATAAGTTGTTCTTATATATATAGCTTTTTATCTATATCTCTAAATACCTTCTTTAACTCTTTTTTAAATACTTTATACTTTTTAAAGACCTTCTTTATAAAGTTATCCTAGTTATCCTTAGTCTATATAAACCTATCCTTTAATATAGGTTTAAACTATCTAAAGGTATATCCTTTAAGTTATAAAGATATAAAGTAGACTTTAGATTCTATATTTAAAAACTACTATAGATAGTATATAAAATAGGCCTTTATCTAGATAAAGAACCTAGTAAGCTTATCCTTACTTCCTTTATATTTAATAAGTATATTAAACTTTACTTTCAATCTACCTTTTCTATAGAGTTTATTAGTAATAACCTAAACTATATTTCCCTTAATCTTAAATTAATAAATATAAATATTAAATTAGCTAATGAAGCTTATAAACTCTTTAGCTATAGGTATAGTAGGAGTTTTAGAAGTAGGTATAATACTTACTATAGTATTAGATATAAGTACCTCCTATTTTAAATTATAATAGAATAAAGGGAGTAAAGTAATATATAATAAAATATCTAGTCTAACTACTCTAAAAGGGTTCAATCTATAAGGAAGTAGGTTTAATAAGTTAAACAATATTTCAATAGAGCTAAAGGGTCTACAATAAGCTTAGATATAACTAGTTTTAAAAGTACAATCAATACTATAATCTAATTACTTTATTAAAGAAGCTCTAAGCTCCTTTATCAATAAGTAACTAACTATCTAAATTATATATATAATAATTCCTTTAACTAAGTACCCTTTACTACTTAGATCACTCTAGCTCGTTGGCTATCCTTGGCGACCTATGATCGCCTTAGGTAGCCAACTACCCCCTACTACCTTTGATCGCTCTAGGTAGCTAGCTCCCCTGAGCTATCTATCCTTGGTACCTATAGCTGCAGCCTCGCTGATTGGACTGTGCTACACCTTGTATGCCCCACTAGGCCTCTTTTTATGGTTGGTTCGTGACACCTATAAGCGCGATCTAGGAAATCCACTGAAACCAACTTTTCACCCTTTCGACAAAGATAGAGCGATAGAACTATAGTCTTAACAATATACAACTCCAGCTATAGAACAGGGCATCTAATAAGCAAAGAGACCTGCTGCGTCTCAACTAGGAGTGTAGGGCGTAGTATATTATAGTAGGGCGCTTCCCCTCTCGCATTTCCCTCGGCGCTTTCCAGGGATGCGATCCAGCTTCTTTACCTAATCCGAAGTCTACTACAGGACGCTGACTGGGCCTTACGGCGACGACGGCTTGTTGGTCTTACGCCCGCCTGCTCTACAATCGTTTATCAAGCTAGTCGGGTTCCTTGCGTCCTGCATTAGCGGTCACTCGGAGCGAGCAACTTTGATCATGCAACTAACGATATTATTAATCTACGTTCCACCTCGAGATCACGGCCTTGTTTCCCGTCCCTAGACCGCAAGACGCTGATTGCCACTGCAGGATCTAGCAGGAGCGCCTCATGCTCAGTCACCCCCTGTATAAGCGCCGACTCAGTCTATAACGTCCCGAGCTCGGCATGACAAGGAATTTTCTCAAGGCCTTCGCTTCTCACCGATTGGGGGCCAAATGCGACTGCTTCGACATGATCGGCGGCACCAGTACCGGCGGCCTGATCACTTTCATGCTGGGTCGCCTGCGCATGACCGTCGACGAATGTATCAATGTGTACACTACGCTGTCTGACGGGGTCTTGGAGACTCGGCCAACTGCCACCCAATGGCATTGCAAGACGAGGGCTTCGTCACGAGCCGAAAGTGTTCGGCGTCGCTGCACACACCATGACAGTAGTCCTCCCCATCATCGGTATCGTGATGTCGACCACGGCCGAGGTCGCGCTGATGCTTGACGCTCATGGGATCATACCATCCGGCTCTGGGATACGGCGACCAGTGCCGCGTCGATGTCTGCCAAGGCGCTTGCTCACTTCAACTTGGCGCCCGTGCTTTCGAACTTGGGGAAGCGCTGCTCAGGGTAGAGGTGAGCTGAATGCTGCAAGGCATCCTTCTGGCCGCCATTTTTGGGGAGCCGCAACAAGGCAAACTTCTATATATATAGCGTCGCTCGTTCCTTTTCCCTTTGTCGAGGGAGCTCTAACATGCACTTTGTTACCTCCCACTTCATACGCTACCATCTCTCATCTGCAGTGTGACAACCCTATTCAACGCCTTCCTCCCACAATACCTGTCCCACGGCGGCGACAGTGGCGACAACTCGCCCGACTCCTCCCTAGCGCCGGTAATCACGGGCGAGACATACCGTAACTACGCCATCACCAGCATCGTCGGGGTGCTGGGCAGCCTGCTCGCCACCTACGCAGTGAATATGAAGTCGCCCTTTCTACGCTGGCGCGGCACGCTGACCATCTCGATGCTCGTGTTGGCCGTGTACCTGTTCCTGTTTGTCCAGCTGGGTACGACGCCGTCGTCGCAGCTGGCCTTCTCGTGCGCCGAGGCCTTCGCCTAGAACATCATATACGGCGTCTTGTACGCCTTCGCGCCCGAGACTTTCCCCGTGCCCGTCCACGGCTCAGGGACCAGCGCGGCGAGCTTCACAACAGTAGCGCAATTCAGGTTAGATACTTGTTTGTTTAATCGAGAGAATATAAGAAACTTAGGTAGCCTAAAAGGCGCGCACATAAGAACGAAATCCTAGATCGTTTCCATCGAATACCTCGGCTCTGTCAAGCTCAGACGTCGGCGATTCCATCCTCTGGGACATAGATGTCATACCAGGTATCCTGCCTTGCATCAAGAGCCCTATACAATTCAACAAGGTCTTTGGGGCTGAACCGCTTTTGGTGGTCCAGTAACTCGTCCTCTTCCAGCTCCTCCTCATCCACCCTGGGGAGTCCTTCCTTCTCTCGTTCCGCCTCTGACAATAAGACACTGTCTGCGTAAACCACCTTGCAAAAACCCCGGCCCAGCCCCCTCGCCTTCTCATCATCTACCACGCTCTCCAGACTCTCCTCATCCACGTGTAGAAAGAAGGAATATCGAGGATAATTATACCATTCAGGGGTGAAGAGGCTCCCTTGCATCTCCTGAACCCCCTGCCCCTTGGTCACCCAGTCCCGAAATCTCCGGCTCGTTTGTAGCATCTTGGCGCCATCCAGCGTCTTGGCGTCCTCAATGATCGTCCAAGCCATCTTCTCGTAGATGTGTTCCGTTGGGCCTGGTGCATCCTGGAGGTAATCCTGGATGTGCTCTCCGAGGCGCGCGAGGAATTTGTCCCATTTCTCCTGGGAGCTATAGGCGTAGCGGACGATGACGAAGCCCCATTGCGCGAGCTGGTCTCTTTCGAGAGATTTCAGGATGTCGGCGGGTTCTGGCACCCGGTAGATTTTTGGCCACGCAGAACTGGTTGTGTGGGAGCTGATGAAGGTATGGAGGGTGAATAGGTTGACCGGCGGCCTGATGCACTGCTGCCCACCACCACCAGCCCCATGGGCAACGACAGGCGAAAGCATTTGCGCAGGGACAATGGGGAGTGCGGCAGAAACTCTGGGGAGTCGTCTGCAGGTGGTCCGGAGGGTCGCGGCCCGTAACAAGAAGTGACTAAGGCGCATCGTTGATCGTGTTTCTTCCCTTGCCGTTTTGTTGTTGAGTCAGACTTTTGGAAAGGAATGAAGCGGGAGAAAGAAGAGTAGTGATGCCGAGGAGGGTATCGCTGGTGCGCAATAAGCGGAAAACTTGAAGTTGTGGGCGTACCTATTGTTCTGAGGAAGGATGGATGCTTGGGAGGGAGCCGTAGGTCGGTCTTGCGCCCAGGCCACCTGCAAGTGGTGCCTACTGAACAAGGCCCTGATCGGCTGTCCGCCGTTCTGTACCGTTATCCCTTGGTGCAGCCCCTGTAAATACTTTTGTCGGCCTCGAACAGTGGCTTGGCGAGCAATGTGCAGCCTGCTGCGTCTGTAGTGGGTCCGGTCTTGGCACCAACGAGCGCTGTCACCGCTCCCACACAGAACGCCTGGTCTGCCCTCCGCCATCCCGCCCTACGCCATCCTATCTCACACCTGGAGGTCTCATTCCAGGATGTCCAGCAAGGGCTAGCCCAATCACGGCGGGGTCACGAGAAGGTGGCCGGCGCCTGCGCGCTAGCAGTACAAGGCGGGTTCGAATACCTTGCTGCGCAGCGGGTTGACGGCGAGGGGAGCGTGGTCGTTGAGGTGCAGAACCGGAGACGAAGCAACGGCTGGTGGGTTTATGTTTCTGTAGCACAACCACTCGTCGTCTTCAGAAGGAATCTCGACGACGTTAGCCGGGGGAGCCGCAGTCCTCGGGCTCGGGGCGGGAGGCGCGGAAGGCGGCACAGGGGATAGTGCTAGGGCGAGGGAGGCTGTCCAGGGTTTCCAAGAATTAGTTTTCCCAGTCTCTAATTTCACGTACACGATAGGGTCTATCCCATCGGTACTCCAACTTCCAGAACCTGCTCATGTCGATCTTCCTAATGTTCCTATCGGTGTGAAGGACGTAAGGAGCAACTCTCGCCACTTCTTGCCTCGGCCACCTGTCATCCGCGCGAAATGCCAGTGGAGTGACAACGCATGCTCCGACGGCGCTCTGGTTGTACCTGCAGCGTACAGCATGCGTGTAGTTCAGCGGGCACTTCACTTAGCGATGGATAGCCCGGACTATAGTGCAGCCGCTCGTGGTAGGAGGGTGCTCCTTTCTGCCTGAGTGGCACGCGTCCACGAGAAGGGAGGAGGGAGGGGCCCTCGCAGCCTCACGATCCGTTGGCATTTTCTCACTTTAACATTCTAGCATCCAGCGAGCATCGCTAGCTTGAGTGGGCCTGGGACTCGATGCCGTGATTCCAAGGTACGGCCGAGTTTCGCTGCTCGCAGGACCCAGGCGCTGTTTCAACAAGCGTGTCCGGGATATTAGGCGCCATCTATCCAAATACGAGTCCACTCGCTGCAGTCCGCCGTTCTTCGCGTATAATACGAATCTACCCGCACAACCCCCGGTCGAGCATCATTAGTACGGTCCTGGGCCGTATACATTAGAAGTCGGTGCGACCAAAACCAAATCCTGAGTTGAGCAAACAACTCGACAGTCAAGATACCCAGTGACTTCGCCATGACACCACTTGATACTTCGTTCCTGCCTGGTTCGCGGATGCCCCGCTCTACTGCAGGCACAACCATGATCACGCCGGCAAAGTCGTCGTTTTCGCCGTCACCCCCTCCAGCGTTCCCGCCGCCTGCCGACCCTGAGGCGTCGACAAACCCCTTTGGAAACAACCCACAAACAGGCGGCAACAATAACCAGCTGCTCTTGCCCAACCTGGGTAGGGCGTCCAGCCTGGGCAATTTGGGCACGTCCATGTTTAGCCTGCAGCCATCATCTCGTCAGAATCCCGCCGTCAGTCCGACTGCCCCACGGCCCGCGGCGAATGCTGCCACCGGACAAGGGAGGACTCAACAGACCCCAACACAGAGGGCCATTTTCAAGGTCATACCAGGCGAGGGACCTGTCACCAGGGGCATCGAAGTTACCCTGATGGGCCAAGGGTTTGATGCTGGGATGCAGGTCATGTTTGGTGACAAGCAGGCTCCGGGGACCATGTATTGGTTATCAAAGTCTCTTGTGTGCCTGCTGCCTCCATCCGAGGTGGCTAGCATGGTGCCCGTCACTATCAAGGGCCTCAACGTGCCCGCTCAGTGGTTCCGATACGTGGACGATAGCGGGCAACAGCTACTGCGCACTGCACTCATGATCCTTGGCAACAAGATGACGGGCGGTTACAAAGACCCCTCCAAATTTGCCTGTTGGATTATCAAGGAGTCGTCTAGCTGTTGGACAGGACCTGCGGAAGCCCTTCTCTAAGGCACTACCTCGAATCTCGGCGTCCACTTTGGCTTGCGCGTCCTCGAGAGAGCCCCCACCGTGGGGCTCCTGCGCCGCTGGGCCGCTGCAAGGGCTGGAAAGACCCGCTAAGCACACGGAACGCCAAGACCTCCCTCTCCCCGCCAGCCTCCAACTCCCCGCCAGCCTCCAACTCCCTGCCGGGCTGTCACTCCCCGCTGGGCTGTCACTCCCCGCCGGGCTCCACTCCTCGCCAGCCTTCCATTCCCTGCTGGATTCACACTCGCTGCGGGGCTCTCACTCCCAGTAGGCCTTCCACTCCCCGCCGGCGTCTGGAATACGCGAGATCGTCCTGTCTCCGCAGACCGTATTGAACGAAGCGCAGAAGGCATCAAGGCCGTTCCCGATAGGATTATCCTTGATGATCTCCAACCGCGGTTGGCAGGCTACGTAGCCACTAGTACCGATAGAACGCGACAAGCCTCATCCCAATAGGGTCGGTGTAGACGGCGAATTATGACTGCCGTTTCGGGTGATTGGATCTCGTCGTCAAACGAACCGGGGAAGAGATATATAACGCGGATCTCGGCCGCCGAGATGGGCTTGTAAGCGACTGGCGGGGTTCCATTGGTGAACTGAAACACTGACGGGAAACTGGAATTGAGTTGCTAATCGAGATAACCTAGGTGGGTGTAGTGTTGGGGTCTCGGCATGTTTTGTGGGTGAAGGGAAGAGAATGCCTTGGCTAGGTAGACCAGAGCCTGATGGCGCCAAGTATATGTACCTGGGAGCTGATATTCAGCCTGCAGCGGCCCTCCGCGCTATTACGCACCTGCTGACAGCGGTTCTAGGAGCTTGGATAGCAACATCGTAGCTCGCTTACTAAATATCCCCTGCACTTGCCTGACTGCGTCATCGTGCCTCGCGTACTATCACGTGTCTTGTGCAGCTCCGTGGGTTCTAAAGCCTGTCTAGAAAAACACTGTTCACGGACAGGCTCTAGAGGTATCTGCCCTTGGTCAACAAGAGTGCGAGAATAATAGCCCGTTCCATCCTATAATTGATGTACGAATTTTTGTTCCAAAGTCACGGATGACACCGCTATGTTCAAACGCTTCTCTCCCCCTTCGCCTCCTTGGTACTCTGCGAATTGCTATTCCAAGTAACCATCTCCTGATAGAGCTTGCTAGTAGACATTACCTTACTAGTTGCTTTCTGGCCTCGTAGTGGCTCATTAGCGCCACCCTCGACGTTGCTGGAGCTTGGTACTGGACATGCTGGGTGAGATATGCTCTCATGGGTGGGGTGTTCGCTCCCGGTAACCACACCGCCAATATTGGAAGATTTATGAGCCTGTGAGAGCGTAAAGTCGCTAGAATCGAAATACTTTCGTCCCTAAAATCGACTATATAATTAGCTGAATGCGAAATACCGAGTGGTATAAAGCATTATAATACCTCTAATTGGTGGTGCGAAAGGCGGCCATTCGTTGGTGTCTTTCCATATAGGTGTTGAAGATGATACTTGTCGCTCTCAGTGTGTGGTTTCGCATTTTGCAGCGTATCCATGCTAGTAGACTGTAAGTTTGGGTTTGAAAGGAGGAGAAATTATGCTACCAGGTAAACGTCATTCTAACTTGATGCTGACGTCGGGGTAGCTTTATATAACATACGTGAAACAAGCTGCGCAATCATTTGGCGGGGTGTCGGCCAAATCCCGGTTGACCGCGAACGTCATCAATCAAACAGCGTGGGCAAAGTAGGCAAACCCACTCATCATTTTTTCCACGCTGACCTGTGCAATACTTCGAAGTTGGCGTGTCAGCCATGTCGTCGCGCTGGTCGCGGCTGCTCCCTTAGCCAACCATCGACAGCACCCCGCACGTCTCCACAATCTGACGCACTTCCCAAAGTATCTACTCCACAGATCGTCGCGGCTAGTCGCGGCTGCCCACTCGCCCCTGAGCCAAACTATCGATGGTACCCCACACGACTCCACAATCTGATGCAATTCCCGAAGCATCCACGCCGTATATCGTCACGGAGGGCACCGACCCTTCGCAGATGTGAGAGCTTTGCTCGATTAGTAATGCAGGGGGTCGTTCCCGAAAAAGACCAGATGTAGTTTCGTTCTCGAATTATGTCAGCGGGTCGTTCCGATGAAGACCTCGGATCGGATGGATTCCCTACGCCCTATAGTGGGGCTCCTGCGCCGCTGGGCTGCTGCTAGGGTCGAAAAGACCCGCTAGGCTCGCGGAACACTAAGAGGTCAGAATGAGAGACTTTTAGGCTCCAAAACAGAACAGACAATACCAGGGAATCGCTGGCCACCAACCCAACTACTGATCTAGCCCTTAAAAGCTTAACGTATATTATAAATGAGTCGGCTATATAAGCGAGCCAGCTACTTTCCACTACCCTATAACAACTATCCTCAATTACAAACATATCACAAGCTAACCACACGGGCAGCCTAGGAGGCTACAGCCGGCATGTGGGGTACGTTGGCAGCCAGTCGTTAGGACAACCAATCAGGAAGGGATCATGCTTGGCATAGTAATCCTGGGGTGAGGATTACAAAGATATCAAAGGATCACTAGTGAGCCAACGATCTATGGGAGGCAGGATCACTAGGCAAGGAGTGAGCCAACTGAGGAAGGCTCACGACGACAAAGTGGATCCATCATGTATATATGCTAGCTAGTTAGTCACTCGTTGAGGGAGCTTGGAGCTTCCTCAGTAAGCAATCACAGTTCTAAGTTCTGATCACTAGTACTATTGAGACACTTGCACGGCATTTGTTATAAACCCTTTTGGCTTCACTGAATCTCTCTAGCAGTCTATTACCTCTGGAACCCTCTTAGAAGAGGCTGCGTCTAATGATTCGTCACAAAATAATAACACTAGGAACTAACGATAATTATATCAGAAGCAGCTAAATTAGAGGATTCTATAGCCTCCTAGCAAGTGCGGGCATTATAGCTAGGCTTACCACACACACTATAACACCAAACCTTCGTATAACCCTCCTCTATACTACTACCACCTAGCTGCATTTCTTGCACTCCCTCCCCACCTACAGCCCCTTGGCCCAGTGACTCCTGTGCACCCTATATAGTAAGTGATCCTCCAAGCTGCATGCGTATTCTTTTGGCTCTCCGGCGCTTGCTTAATGCCTCGTTAGCCTTGCGGAGCGAAGCATTCTCTGACCGAAGGAGGGCCACCTAGTGCATCACAGCCATCATACCCTTGGTAAGCTGGTCTACAGCAGCCAACATCGAGGTCGGGGAGCTATTTTGATGGTTGGCAATGCGAGTCTTAATAAGCATTGACTGCGAGTTAGCTTCTCGGGGGTTGTAGGGTGTCTAGAAGACCCAAGGTTAGGCCCAGTGATTTTCCGAGATTTTCACACGCTTTCTCAAGATCTTGGGTAACCTCTGTCAAGGCTTTCTAATTGATGGTCTTGCCTCTGCGAGTGATTTCGTTAGCCTTAGACAGAACCTTAGCCCCGAAATCGACGATTTAGATCGCGAATGCGGCTACACCAAGCACCTCCATTTTTTAGAAATAATATAACTATAGAAGCAGTTATCATAGGAGTGATAGAATTGACACCCTTGCAATGAGTATATAATGTTCGTAGTTGTGCGAGGAAGGCAACCAAGAGGCTTACAGCAGCAGGGGCCACAATCCTATCCCTACATAACAGGTGCTAATCTGCAAATCTCGACTTCCCACACCAATCTCTCAAGCATCTAGAGTAGTATACACAGTGACTACAACTAGCTTAGGATATATCGTTTCCTTTAAACATTAGTAGCTATTACATTATAAGTGGAAAACTATATACCAATTCACTTAGTATAATAGGAAAGACACCCTTATCTAAACGAAAGATAAAGTCTCTTTATATCTTAGGAATAGAGATCGAGAAATATATCCTCGCGCTATAATGCCAATGAAGTGTATATCTAGTCTTAATAAGCATCTACCATCGCTTACGGAAATTCTCACCACTTCTATCCCTCTTTTATAGTCGCCTATACGAAGATTTAGTTTCACATCCAAAGCCTTCTAGCACTTCTAGAGTAGATTGGTTCATCTTTGGCATTTATTTCTCTATAATTATCTATAAGAAAGGAGGTATCTACTTCGTCTAATTTAGATATTAAGCACCTTTAATTAATACTAATTATAGGTTGTTAACGATCCTTGATTTAGGTTTCCTAATCTAAGATCTAAGATCTTAGATTTAAAAATACCTAGGTAGCTATAGCTAAAAGTAGCTATAGGGTAGGATTCTATACTAAGTAGTATATACCTTGAAGCTATAAGCTAGAAGACCTAGGAGGTGCTATAAGATAAGTACATTAGAGATAGGCTTAAAGCTTAGAAAGGTAGTTCCTAAGCGAGGTGATCCCCTTATATAGCAAAGTATATAGCTCAAGTAGGGCTAGGTAGCTTAAAACAATATACTTAGACTAGATTCTAGAGGGGATTCTTTCGTAGTAGTGTCACAGACCAACTATAAAAAGAGGCTTAGTAGAGCATACAAGGCGCAGCACGAGCCAATCAAAGAAGACTACAGCTATAGGTACTAAGGACAGGTAGTCTAGAGGAGCTAGCTACCTAGAGCGATCAAAGATAGTAGAGGGTAGTTGGCTACCTAGGGCGATCGTAGATCGCTAAGGATAGCCAACGACCTAGGGCGATCTAAGTAATAAAGGGTATATAGATAAAGGAAGCATTATATATATAATTAGCTAGTTAGTCACTTGTTGATAAGGGAGCTTGGAGCTTCCTTAGTAAAGTAATTAGATTTAGATTATAGTATTAAATTATACTTTTAAGACTAGTTGTATTTAAACTTATTGTAAACCTCTTAGCTTTATTAAAATATTATTTAATCTATTAAGCTTATCTCTTTATAGATTAAACCCTTTTAGAGTAGTTAGACTAGATGTTTCATTATATATTGCTTTACTCCCTTTGTTCTATTATAGTTTAGAATAGGAGGTATCTATTACTATTGACGATATAGTATCTATAATACCTACCCTAGTACTTACTATATAGATAGCTCTAGCTACTACTACTACTATTATTATAGTATAGTAGTAGTAGCTTTAGCAACTCCTAGAACAAGCTAATACTAGGATTGCTAAGTTTAAAGCTACCTACAAGGCTAAGCTCGAGCTACTAGCTAAGTATAGAGACAATAAGGACACTCTTATTAGATTTCTTATCTAGATATAAGCCTACTTCCTATCTTACTTCGAGAAGTTCGCTAATAAAGAATGTAAGGTTATATTTATAGCTTTATACTTCGAAGGGAAGGCTCTTAGATAGTTCGAACCTATAATAAAAGACTTCTTTAAAAATAGATAAGACAACTAGGAAGACTTTACTACTAAGGTATTTAGTAGTTATACCTAGTTTGAAATAGAGCTTAGGAAAGTATTTAGCAATATAGATAAGAAGTTCTATATTTAGGAGTGACTTATATACTTAAGATAGACTAAGTCTATAGTACTAGGATATATTTAGGGTAGAGTTTAATAAAGAAGGTTTAATATAGCTATTCTATAAAGGCTTTAAAGAAGAGGTTAAGGACAAGCTATATAAGGCTAACTAACTTAATACACTTAACAAGAATATTGCTATAGTAATTAGGATCGATAATTGTCTATACTAATATAAGTAGTAGAAGTAGAGTAAGAGAGGATCGACTTTAACTTACAAGCCTAACAATAAGTAGAAGCGTTATAGATATAGTACTATATATAGAACCTATATAGGCGCTATAGATATTGATACTACTTAGTAGGGATTAGGCCTAATAAAGAAGGATAAGTTGGATATTATTTGCTTTAACTATAGTAAGAAGGGATACTTTAAGTAGGACTACTAAAGCTTGAAGAAAGATAGCTAGAGGCTAGTCCTAGGATATAAGATAGCTATTATCGAGAAGTTGTACCTAGTAAAGGAAGCTACTACCTATAAGTAATATAACTAGGATAATCTAGAAGATACTATCAACTAGGTCCTTAAGTATAGAGATCTTAGAGAGGATGAAGATATAGAGATATTTATCTACTATAAGACTACTAAAGCTATATAGTACTAAATTGTAGATATAGTTCTATAATAGAACGTTTATTATATCTAGGAGCTTATAGACTATATAGAAGAATAGGTAGTAGTATCTTCTACAAACTTAGCCTAGTAGCTTAAGAGGTATATAAGAGAATAGGTAGTAAGATATATTGGTATATACTATCTCTACTAGAGGGATAAACAAATAGAAAATACTATTTAACTAATAGTAGATAGGATAATAGATAGAGAAAGTTAGCCTAGTAATAAAGATAAATAGTTATATATTAGAAGTAGTATAGACTAAGACCTATTTACTACCCTACCTAGATAGGTATAGAACGAATTTAAATATCTTGAGAGACTAGCTATTAAACGAAAAGTCGAGTGAGAATAGCTTTAATAAGAACTTTCGATATTTATAAAAGTCAACTAAGACCTTTCCTAATAACTTGAGACTATCGATATACAAGCTACGAAGTTATATAAGGAAGTTTTCTAGTTTAATAACTCTATCGACTAGCGATATAAGGTATAGATAGGGCTCTACAACAACTAAGTTAAGGATATAGACCCTAAGGAGCTAAGGAGCCCTAAGGATAAGTATATTGTAGCCTATAAAGTGGTAAGATAGGTAGGTAGAGAGTAGCTTATTTAGGAAGCCTATTAGGAATAGTGATAATTCCTTAGTATAGAGCTTATAAATAAAGATATATATAAGGAGTAGTTTAAGGAAGAATTCTAGTTTAAACTAGTAGCTAGACTTTACCCTAGATAACTAGATTATATAGGTATTGTATAGTTCTAATACGTTATATACTTATATAGGTACTACTTTAAGGAGAAATTCGAAGTAGACTATTAGCTAAAGTAGGAAAAAGTTGTAGGATAGAACAATAAAGCCTATTACCTAGACTTTTGATTATAGAGTAGAGCACCTTATAGCCCTATAGCACTACTACTATATAAATAATGGGACTTTATATATATAGCCTAAGTATATATAGCCTAAAGAATATAAGTTAAGTAGGATATATACCTACTACTCTAGTATAGAATGTCTCTAGTATATAGAAGATAAGGTAGGGGAGTATTAATAGAACTTAAACAATAGATAAAATCTATTGTAGGGACTTAATAGGGGTACGAGAGTTATAAAGTAGCGATATAGCTATTAGAATTCAGACTTTATATAGGAATAAGTAAGTTAAAAGTAGCTTAAGGAATTCCTAGATATTAACAATAACAACATTGAGGATAATAGAGAGAACACCTTTTAATGGTATTAGGAGACGTTAGGAAATGGCTTAGGGCCCTCTATAGAGCTTAAATAGTACTAACCTCTTTATAGAAATGATAGGCCTACTAGTATAGGAAGAACTAAACAAAGTAAAAGGCCTATAACAACCTCCTAGTAGACCTATAAGAGGCTACTAACACAACCAACAAGAAGGTATAGGAGCTAAGGGTGCAATAGATATAGCCTAAAGGTATAGCGATAAGGAAACTAGATAAGGTAATCTAACAAGCCTATCCAACGAAATAATATAGTAAGATAATACAACAAAGGAATACAACAATAGCCTATAAAGAAGTAGCTGCTATATAAGATGACTAACTAAACAATAGGCTATAGGTTATAGTATACTAGAAGTAGTACTAGGTACTTACATTAGTAGATAGAGGATTGTAGATCGACCTTATCTTACCCTAATTTATCAACTAGCTTAGAATCCTATAGAGGATCAAGAAGCAACTATATATAGTTTATAGGCTATTTGAAATATAAGTAGCTAGGTGCGAAATAGAACTACTAAGTATTATAGTCGAAGGGAAGACTATAGAGGTTATATTCGATATTGTAGATATAGGAACTAAGAAGGATATAATCTTAGGTCGCCTATAGTACAAGGATTATAACCTAGACATTAGTTAGAAGGGAGGTAGCTACCTATAGCCCTAGAGTATAACTAGACTATATCCAACTAATAGGATAGGAAGTATAGATAATAGACTATAAGGAAGTAATATACTAGAAAAAGTGTACTCTAAGGATCTACTATATAAGATAGATAGTATTAGGAAGAATACTATAGACTTAAGAAGAGGTAGTAGTTACTATAGAATATAATAAATATAGGGATATAGTAAATAGGAAGTTGCTATTATCTTAGTCAATAACTATAGAAAAATCTAGTTCTAAAAATAGGTTACTTAGATAGAGATAGCTAAAGTTATAGCTAGAGGTAAGTTTATATATTATTAAAGTATAGAGGGGAATAGCGAAGTAAGAAAGATCCTAGACAACTACTAAGGATACCTAGTGTTCTATACTAAATATATAGAAGGGTTGCTAGAATATAGACCTTAGGATTACAAGATCAACTTTAAGGATAACACCTAGTTGAAGTTCTTTAAAGTATATTATATAAACAAACTTTAGAATAACAAGCTAAAGAGATATCTTAAGGCGAACCTTAGGATAGAGTATATTAAACTATTAATATCTCTAGTAAATATAACGAAATGTCTAGTCTAACTACTCTAAAAGGGTTTAGTCTATAAGGAGGTAAGCTTAATAGGTTAAATAATATTTCAATAGAGCTAAAAGGTCTATAACAAGTTCAAGTACAACTAGTCTTAAAAATACAATTTAATACTATAATCTAAATCTAATTACTTTACTAAAGAAGCTCTAAGCTCCCTTATCAATAAGTAACTAACTAGCTAATTATATATATAATACTTCCTTTATCTATATACCCTTTATTATTTAGATTACCCTAGGTTGTTGGCTATCCTCAGCGATCTATAATTGCCCTAGGTAGCCAACTACTCTCTACTATCTTTGATTGCTCCAGGTAGCTAGCTCCCCTAGGCTACCTATCCTTAGTGCCTATAGCTATAGTCTTCTTTAATTAGCTTATACTACACTTTATATATCCTACTAGGCCTCTTTTTATAGTTGGTCTATAATATAATGCCCCCTCTTGATATCTTTTATCCTAGAAGATCTAACCTATTTATTTTAAGTAGCATCAACACCTATATCCTTTTCTAGTAAGTCTTTGCTCTTTTCTCTTCTTTTTCCTATCCTTACTATATATTATCGCTATAACTAATTGTATAATTAAGTTTAGCTACAACTATAATCTTATATACAAATATCTCGCCTTTACTACTAGAATTAAATACCTTAGTTATAAACCTACTATACTTTATAAATATTGTTAGAATATAAAGCTTTATAGGTGTTGTATAATAATGCTAGATTTGAAAAATACTAGTATTATATTTATCTAGATAAATGTTATAGCAACCTTAATATAGCTAATATTTATAAGTTATATAATAGCCCTACTATTATTTATTTTATTGCTAATAAGTGTAGTCTTATTAAATTTATCTAAATAAGAGAAATTAATAAAGGATATTACTTAAACTAAAGAGTTACTATTTAAAACTCTTAAAGAGACTTTTTCGAAAAACCGCACCCCCCCCCTAGGGGCGACCGAACCTCCAAAACCTAGGAAAAGACCTGCGTTCGAAAGCCCTCGAAAAGCCCTATCTAACCACCCTAGGTGCACCCAGGCGCAGCCTGTCGCGCGGCTCCTGTGGGTGTATGCGAAGGAAAGGGTTCTCGAGGAAGCGACCGTCAGATTTTCAGCTTTGGGGAGCACGGATCACGCGGCTTATCTTATCTCACAACGCCAAGACCAGCGCCGAGTCCAGCGCCAAGCCTAGCGCCAAGGCCGACGCCGAGACCAACTCCGACCCCTGAATATTGCCGAGACAACGAGACCCTGTCAATAAACCCCTGAACCAAAAGACCCCCTAAGATGGAAACAACGATGGGCGGCACCGGGCCGCCCCAGGCTGGTGGCACTGGGCCACGGCACTCCAGGGGGCCCGCGTCAGCCTAGGAAGACCCCCAGCGGGGGGCAATGGAAGTGTTCTAGAACCTCCTCGACGGCCTAGTCGCTATGGTGCCAATGGAACAACAAGGCACTGCCTGGGGCACTGCGAAGGAAATCCAAGCTGTGGTTGCAACGATGGGTAGGAAGACCTAGTAGAGGGGGGGCCTAGAGGCACTCACGGTAGCCAACCTGCAATAGGTAGTTACTGAGGCAGTCCAGGCTGCAGTGGGTGCTGGCCAGGGCATAGCATAGGGCTGGTCGTGGGCCACAGTAGCCGCAGGCACCTTGGGTAGCCCGGGGCTAGGCCAGGCACCTACAAAGGTCATTCCCTAGAGGGCTAATAGGGAGATCCTGGTCTGGGGCAATGGCCTACCTACCGACCTAGCGAAGAGGTCCCCAGCTAAAATCATCCAAGCCGTCAACCAAGCTACAGGCAAGAAAGGAGCCATTGCAGCCTGGAAGCTACTAAGTGGGGATACAGTGGTTACCTTCGACACCCAGACTAACAAGGAGTAGCACACCCAAAATAACCACTGGATTTACCAGGCCTTTGGAAGCTAGGCAAAGGAAGCTAGCAGGACTTACGTAGTCCTATTAAAGGGCTTGAAGAAGACTGATTTACAGGGGGCAACTGAAGAAGCCTTTGGCAAGGAACTAGGCCTCCAGACTATCGACAAGGTCAAATTCCGGCTACCAACTAACTAGGGATTCACTAGGGCTACAGTGTTGGTCACTATAGGGAGCCAGGAAGAGGCCTACAGAGCCTACGAACAGGGTGTGATTTGGAACGCCTAGTACTTGGACTGCGAGCCTTACTGGGCTACCTTGGAACCAAGATAGTGCTTCAGGTGCTGGAAATGGGGCCACATCTAGAGGTACTGCTGGAAGGAGGCACTGTGTGGCCGGTGTAGTGCTAGTGCCCATGGGGAAGGGGGGAAGGCCGGGGAGGCCCTCTGCCCTACCCATAGGGGACAGGTGCCCTGCCGTTGCCCCTACTGTAGGGGTGGCTATATAGCCTGGGCTAAGGAATGCCTAGGGAAGGTCAAGGCCAAGCTGGAGGCTAGGGAGGTATACTAGTATAGGCCGAGGGCCTTTGAGCTAGCCTAGCTAGGAAGAACGGGGGCTCTAGGGAGCACTATGGCCTACTAGACAAGACCACCATTTACCTTCGAAAGAGCCTAGCTGCAGGAGGACGAAGAAGGCTTCTAAAGAGTAGGCACTAAGAGACCACGGCTATGGGGGAGGCCCCCCTTCACAACAGTGGCTGGCAGGGACCCCTCCTAAAGCCGGATTAGCCTAGGACCCCTCGAAGGACCTATAGCTAGCCAAGCCAGCTAACTAAGCTAGCTAGCCTAGCTAGCCCAACTAGAAGAGGATGATACAATGGGTAATAATGAAAATTAGCACCCTATTATAGAACATTGGAGGCACTAAGCAGAACCTTATAGGTCTGCTAGAGGAGGCTAGGTATAACCTCCTAGCAATATAGGAGCTATAGATCAATAGGCACACCAAGTCAATATACTGCCCCCAAGGCTCGAGGTACTATTTAGTATATTCTAGTGAGGGCTGGGCAGCTATTTACATCAATAAGAGGTTTGGAGTTGGCCAGTAGGAGTACAAGGCTAAAAGGGACTACTGCTGGGTCTGGTTCCTAGGGGCTGGTAGTAGGGGCCTAGAGGTCTAGTCATTCTACAACCCCCCTAGGGACAAGGCCTTGTTATAGGGCCTCCTAGGCTAGCTAGCCCCAGCCTACCCAGTGGTGCTTGCAGGGGACTTCAACCTTCAACACCCATTGTAGGATCGATTTAGCTGGTACGAGAGGAGGGCCGAGGCACTATTGGACCTAGTAGTATAGTAGGACCTCGACCTATATACCTCGACAAGTATGATAACCTGGGTACCAAAGGGGGCCCAGAGAGGCAAGACGTCAACTATCGACCATTTCTAGGTATCAACAAGCCTACAGTCGGCCTATCACGGCCCAGACTATAGAGAGGAATCGGACCACTACCCCTAGGTTCTAGAAGTTGACCTCGAGGGCCCCCCCCTACAACAACTGTAGCCAGAAGGATGGAACTGGAAGATGATGGTGGGGAGCCGAGTGGAGGCCGAAGCGGCCCACCTCCTAGACAAAATAGGACTCCTAGACCTAGGGCATCAGGGCCTTAGGGCTAGGGTCAAGGAAAAGGAAGGCCTAGAGCAGGCCTTCGACTAGCTAGTCGAAGAGCTTTAGAGGGTAGCTGGGGTAGCTACCCTACAGAGGAAGGCCAACCAGGGCTATGGCTCCCTATAGTGGACCAAGGAGGTTAAGGAAGCTAGAGAGGTGGCTAGGAAGGCTGAAAGAGAGTGTAGGGTAGCCCCCTCGGGGCACATAGAGGAAAGGCTCAACCAGAGCCTTAGGGACCTGACGGCTACTATCAACAGGGGGAAGACGAAGGCCTGGAGGTCACTGCTCCAAGAAGCTACCGACTGTATAGACCTACTGTGGAACCTCGAGTGGTAGGCCCGTTGCAAGAGCTTCAACCCCCCTGAACCTCCTAAGCTCCTAGCACTCACAGGGCCCTAGGGGGGCCCAGACCTATCTACACACCAGGAAAAGGCCCAGGCCCTGGCAGGGAGGTTCTTCCTATGCCTAGAGGCTGACCTATCAGATATATCAGACCTAGACCTACTAGAATAGTAGGATCCAGCCTTTGATATACGATAGGGGGTCACAGTAGAAGACATTGAGGTAGCCCTTTCAAGGATTAGTTCTTGGAAGGCCCTAGGGGAGGACCTGCTACTTACAAGCCTATTGAAAGCCTGTGGGCAACCTCTTTTTGAGGTGATGGCTGTGATGGCGGAGGCCTGCTTCTAGCTTGGATAGTTCCTAGGGAGGTTTAAGAGGGCAAAAACAATAGTTCTATAGAAGCTAGGGAAGACCCTAGAGACCTACTAGACCCCTAGAGGCTATAGGCCTATAGCCCTCTTACCTACTCTAGGGAAGGTAATCGAGGCACTAGTGGCTAGGAGAGTCATAGAGGTGGTAGAGGTCTATAGCCTACTACCCACCGAATAGATGGGAAATAGAGAGCACCGGTCTACCGAACTTGCAGTACGACTAGTGGTGGCCTAGGTATAGGAAGCCTGGAGGCAACGAGCCTCGGCCTCCCTCCTGTAGCTAGATATTTCAGGGGCTTTCGACACAGTCAACTATATCCAGCTACTAGCCACCCTCTAGCAACAGGGCTACCTACAGTGGGTGGTCCTATAGGTGAGGGCCTGGCTTAGCGATAGGGTGGCAATCCTCTCTTTCGACAGCCGGCAAACAGAGGATATCCTAGTGACCATAGAGGTCCCGCAGGGCTCGCCACTATCCCTAGTGCTCTTCATCCTCTATATCGCCTCCCTATATAGGGCCCTGTAGAGAGAACACCCACTAGTTAGTGTAGTGGGCTTCGCAGACGATACCAACCTTCTAGTCTTTAGGAAGAACCCTACAGCCAACACCCAGCAACTAGAAAAGGCCTGGAAGACTTGCCTATAGTGGGCAAGTACCCAGGGGATGGCATTTGCAGCCTAGAAGTATGAGCTTATACACTTCAATAAAGGCCAGAGGTAGTGGGAAGACCCTGTAGCCCTAGCCTACCTAAGGGGGGGGGGCTACAGTGTGGTCAAGCTAGTGGGCTCAGCCTAGTTCCTAGGGGTGTGGCTGGATTGGAAGCTCTCTTGGAGGGCCCATTGCAAGGCTGTGGAAAGGAAGCTTAGAACCTAGGATTTTGCCCTGTCAAGGATCGCAGCCAAGACCTGGGGCCCGAGCCTAGCTAGGGCCCGGGAGGTGTATACCAAGTGCATTCGCAGTGCTATAGCCTATAGGGCCTCTAGCTTCCACCATCCCACAGCCCCTAGGGGGGCTAGCGAGCCAAGAGGTATTGCAAAGGAACTAGCGAAGGCCTAGAACAGAAGCCTACACATTGTAGTAGGGGCCTACAAATCAACACCTATTAGGTGTTTGGAAATAGAAGCCTGGGTCCCCTCCCTAGACCTCTACCTCAACAAGAGGCTTGTAGACTTCGAAGGCTGGTTGAAGGAAGAGATACTACAAATAGGGGAAGGCCTAGAGGCTAGGAGGACTATAGCAGGGTAGGTGATCAAAGGGGCCTACGATAGAATCTATTACAGGTTCAAAAAGAGAAGGAGAGGCCCAGGGCCACAGCCCCGGCAGGGCCCACAAGAGCCGACAGCCACTGAAGTAGCCGCTACTATAGTGGCTAGGTAGGCTAGCTAGAGGTGGGAAATAGGGGAAAGGAAAGGCAAAAAGCTGAGCATTGATGAGGTGGTGGAACTAGCCTAGCAGGCCTAGTAGGAGCATTAGAGGGCCAACCACTAGGGGACCTACCCTAGGCGAATGGCCGACGAAGACCCCCCAAGCCTCCTTTTTACCAATAGGGCCTTGAAGAGGCACGAAGGCCTTACAAAGGCTCAGAGCTCCCTGCTCTCCCAGGCCCGCAGTGGAGACATTGGCCTACGGGAGTACCTATTTCGACATAGGTCTCCAGGGGCTAGTACCCCCTACTGTGAATGCGGGGGGGGTAGGGGGATGGTGGAGCACTTGGTGGTGTGGTGCCCCGACCCACCACGTTCTAGAACTTGGGAGCTACGAGAGATTCGGTCACACCGGGACCTACAAACTATACTACGGGGCGTAGGGGCTAGGAGCGTTGGGCTTGCAAAGAAGGTTCTAGGCTGGCTAATGGACTCTGGCCGGCTAATGGAGTATAGCCTAGCTAGGAGGCTAGAGCTAGAAACAGTAGGCGAGGGCTAGTAGGCCTGGAGGCTGGCACAGGGCCTCCTTTCTTCAGTAGTATGATGGATTCACTATAGTGGTAGCGAAGGAGTAGGCAGAGGTTTTCATCCGGCCTATATGGTACGGTTTCCTTTGTAACTAGCAGTAGAGGGACCGGCACGCCCAAGGGCATATCGGTGTAGGAACAATAAATAATATTTAGCCTTTAGTATAGGTCTATCTTAAATCTATAGTTTATAAAGAACGATATAACTTTTATAGTTTCTATAGGTACTATATTATATATAAGTTATACTATAGGTAATAGTATTACTTAATTGCCTTATTAGAAGTTGATATAGAATTAAAGATATTATTCTATAATCTAGTTAAATTATTCTATCTATCTATCTATCTATAGGTAATAAGCTATTAAGAGCTTACTCTTTATATCTAGGTATATTATTAGCACCTACTAGAACTTTGAAGTGAACTTAATATCCTTATCTATAATCTATTCTTTTAGCTATATATATACTAATGCAATATACCTAAGGACTATATCTACAAGTTGTTTCACTATCCAATCTTCTTTATATAAAAGGAAGTAGCTCTATTTAGTTAGCTTATCGACTATAGTAAAGATACTGTTGTATTCTATCCCTATTACTAGGTCCTTTAATAGTAGTAGTTTAGTAATAAAGTCTATTATTACTAAACTCTATACTTACTTAGTAATTAGAAGTAGTTATAAGAGTTTATAAGGTTTATACTATATAGGCTTGCTCCTACTATATATATTATATTCTCTAAGAACCTCCTCAACCTTCTTCCTAAGCCCTAGGAAATTGTAGTATTACTTAATCTATATAATTGTTTTAGTAATTCCTATATATCCTCCAAGTCTTAACTTATAAAGGTCCTTAATTAGCTCTATCTATTTATCCTTGCTAATATAAGCTTTATTATTATATTAAAGTAGGTTTCTATACTACTATACTTCTTTCTAAAGTCTATTATAGGACTTGTCCTCTCTAAGCAACTAGTAGTACTAATATATCTAATCTTCTAGTATTGTTTAGTACTATATAATATTGTTAGATTTTATTTCTCGATAAACTATATTATAGTTTATAGCTAGCTATAGTAGGTATTGTAGTAACCTATCCTACTATTTATATAATAGTAGTACTAAAATTTCTATACTATTATATATATAATTTAGTCTCCTATTCAAGGTATCTATCCTCGCATTTTCCAAGCCTTTTATATAGTAGATAACAAAGTTATATACTAATAGTTCTTTATATTATTAGGTTTATCACTAGTTAAGTTCTTTTATACTAGTAAAATACTATAGGTTCTTATAGTCTATATAGACCTAAACCTTATATATTATACTATTAAAGTAAGGTTTCTATTCCTTAAAAGCTTCGATAATAGCTAGTAGCTCTTTATTGTAAATTGGGTAGTTAAGCTATAGTCCTACAAGCTTTTTTAAAAAGAACGCTATAAGGTATAGCTTCCCTTACTCATCCTACTAACTAAGTTGTCCTCCAATCGCGTAGTCTGATATATCAGTCTCAACCTTATAGGGCTTCCTAGGGTTAGGCAATACAAGCACTAGATCTATAATAATAAGTTTATAGATCCTCTAGAATACCTACTCCTAATCAGGTCCCTATATAAACTCGATATCCTTCTTCGTTATATTATATAAAGGTTATATAATATCGCCAAAGTTCTTGATAAACATTTAATAAAAGTTAGCAAATCTAATAAATCCTTGTACTTCTATAGTATTAGTTAGTATAGACTATATCTTAATAGCCTCAACCTTTATTAGTTCTATCTATATCTATCCTAGTAAGATCTTATAGCCTAGGAAGACTATCTTAGTAATCCTGAGTTCATGTTTGCTGCCACCATCGAAAAGTTCAGAATCCGAAACAACCCGCAATCGACTTGTTGCCATCGATTTGTCAATTGCCCCTCGAGTGAGATAAAACTTCCAGAGGTTCCAGGTTTCTGTTTTTCGGTGGCAGATTTGAAGCAGGCGCGGACACCTGTGTACTGTGTAACAGACACGGTATACACGGCCATCAGCACGGTGTGCTGCGAACCCACCGTCCAGACGCGTCGGCGCGCTTCGTCCGCTGCTATACTTTCCACTTTCATGGGTTTTGGGGAACGAACTGGCACCTCAGCTTTCAACTTGTGGTGGTCCATATGCCCCATTTCTGCCATATACAAACATACCCACATTTTTTGTTTCTTTTTCCCATTTTTCTCATCGCTCATTCAGAATGGCACCCTCACATCCGGCGCCAGCAAGATCGCGTTCTCTCCGCCAGTCCACCCTGACCAGCGCCTTCCTCCCGCGGGATGCCTCACACAGCACGAAACCTGCCGCTGCATCCACTTCGAGATCCACCAACAGCGACTCCAAGATCTCCAAAACCACCCCATCCGCCAAGCCCAAGTCCAAACCCAAAGCCGTCTCGTCTTCGTCGTCTGACGACCGCGTCCTGACCGACGTGCTGCTCGCCATCAAGCCCGTCCACCTCGCCAACATCGCCAGCCGCCAAAAGAACCACGAGTATCGCAAGTACCGCTTGAAAGACGGTGTCACACGGCTATGGCTGTATGAGACGGGCGAGGGCGGCAAGGGCCGGGCAAGTATCACGTACGTCCTCAATTTCCACTCTGGCCCAACTACACCAGTACTCTCCACTACTTTATTCCCACAACTCCACCACCTTCTCAATTCATACATACCACCGATCCCCTGCGGACCCTGAAGAAATTCCGTCCTCAAATACTTAACCCCCAAAAAACAGGCACATCGCCACCATCCCCCCAAACACCCGCCACACCCCAGGCGAGGTACCTTCCGACCCGCCGGGGCTGGGCAACGACGACTTCAACGCCGGGCTGAAGCAGTCGCGCTACGGGTATCCCGTGGTGGCGCTGTGGGAGCTGGTGCGCCCCGTCCCGCTGGCCGAGATGAAGAGCGCGTGGGGCATGGGCGGCGCCCCGATGGGCTGGCGCTATGTCGGCCGCGGGCTGTGGGAGGATCGGTGGGGGGATGATGAGGAGGGGAGGGGGGAGAGGGTGAGGCGGGTTTTTTGAGGGGTTTGCTTTGGCTTTGGCTTTGGCTTGCTTGGGACTTTTGTCTGTGCTTTGGGATTGGGATTTGCCCGGCGTAGCTTTTCCCTCAGTTAGACCGGGTTTGGTTTGCTGGTTGGCGTTGGGTTTGGCTGGTGGGTGGCAGGACAGGAGGACGGATGGAAGGAAATATGGGAAACGACTGTTAATTATGCCTGCCTGGCTGGATTCATGATAAGAGTTGCCTGCGAGGATGTCAGGGGCTGGGCATCTGGTCGCTGATCTGGGCGCGTGGTTATGGTGCTGGACTGCGGTATCGACGTTTGGAGTCGTTTACGACTTTCCTATCTCGGCGTCTGGTGAAGCCAGGGTTGCGTTCTAGATGGCGCGCTCCTCGATTGGAGGCCCTGCGTCTGGTTATGGGGGAGGAATCCTGCCGCGGTTCATGTCCCAGGACTCCACTGGGGTGGGGACATTTTAACTGTGCCTCTCTTTTCAACGTCTGGTCCTACAGTAATAGCATGACGTTCCCCTTCTGACTCTCCACCGGCGGCTAATAAAAAAGAACTCGTCTCACCAGGAAGGATTTTGCCAAGCCCCTCAGCATGAAATCTTTAAATATATAAGAGTGGCGACCCTCGCCATTCTTGTAGCAGGGAGCAAAGACACCTCGTTTCTCTTTTTTTTCATCAATCACAATGGCGGCAGTTCGGTTCCCGCGTCTCCTACACCTCCTGGCTCTCACCATCTCTCCGGTAGGTGTGGCATCCTACCTCTACCGGGGGTTCGGTGGCTATGGCGAGGCTTTCGCCGAGCGGGTAGGGCCCTTCGACGCCAACTCGACAGTGTACCTCGACGCCGTCGAAGCGTCCAACGCGACAGGCATCTTCAAAATCCCCGGCTACGACGTCTCCAAGCCTTACCCAGGCACCCCGATCGACGGATGGACCATGAAAGTCGCCCTCCTCGATTTCTCCCAGGTTGGGAGCCGATACTACTCCGACGACGAGCTCTATTACTCCGACTCCATGGTCGGCTACAGCTTCAAGATCCAGGCCCCCGACTCCCTCCTGCAGCCCAACCCCGCCGACGAGGCCACAAAAGTCGTCAACACCCACCCAACCTGGGGTATGTGCCTCTGGTCCTTCGGCAGCCCCAGCCACTTCAACCACTCCAAGTACAACAACCCGACCAACAAGCCGCTCTCCGAAGACGGCTCGTGCCGGGGCTTCCTCTCGGACGAGTGCATCGCGGCGCTCGAGAAGGCGTCCCATGTGGCCTACTCGGTCGCCGACTCGGCGGCCGAGTCCAAGGGCCGGTTCGGCTCGCTCGTGACGTGCTCGTACCTCGAGACGCCTGACGAATGCGGCCGCTACGGGCCGGGCAATGCCGGGATCAGCGTGGAGTCATACCGCGGCGTGCCGATTCCGTATCTGAACGGGTCCGTGACGGACACGGACGGGTGGGAGTTTGAGCAGGACTTGGGGGACCGGTATAACTCGACCGCGGACCTGCAGGACTTTTGGGATAGTATGGTGGTGAATTACTGGGTCATGGTCACGTCCTTGGTAAACGCTACTATTGACCCCGACATTCCCGGGTATGAGCGCGAAGGTGGGCTGACGCAGGTGAGCTGTATCGCGCCGAACGGGATGGGTACTGGGAAGGGGTTCACATTTTCCGGGGAGGGCGCGGTCGTGCAGAACGGAGGGGGCGGCGGCGAGGGGGCGGGTACGGGTACTGGTAATGGGACAAAGCCGGATGGAGATGGGAAGGAGAACGGGGCGGGAGCGGTGAGCCCGGCGAGATGGGGGATTTGGGCAATGTCGGTGTTGTCGGTTCTCCTGTGGTGATCGTTCGAATTGGGTTAGGGTTCTCTATGGATACCGGGTAATTAATGGAATCTCGGAAACACGGTTATGCTTTGCAACTCAGTTAGCCTTGTTTATCTGCAATGAAGAGTACGACCTACAGAAGACATGGATGAGAGAAAACCCCAGCAGAAGGAGAAAAGGACAATGCCAACATGAGGGCTTGAACCGGACGCATTGCTGGTTCGAAACTTTTGGCAGTGACTGACAGATGGTTTCCCAGCAAGCTTGACATTTCAGATGCAGCTCATGTTGTCGGCCATCGTGTATGGTACCCGGCGCTAGCGCATTGCCGTGGACAGGTTCATCCGAAGTACAGGACCAGGACCCTGCACGTGCTGCTGCGCACAGTTGCACGCGAACACGGCGGCTGACTTGAAACGGTTGGGACGTGTAGTATCAGTAAGCCATTCCCGGTAATGCAGTCGGGTTGTGGTGCTGTGTGTTCTCCTCATTTGTCCATCGCCATCGTCGCTGATGAATGAAACTTGGAAGTTCATGTTCAAAAGAGTTTCAAGGGCCACGACCCAGTGCTGAGAAACGGCTGCCAGGGAAACCCCACCATGCCCGCTTACCCCGCCAACGCAGCCGCCAAGCGACGACAGGGGTCTGTTACAAGCTGAGGTTACAGCGCGTCTGACCCAACAAACACTCATCAACTTCCAGCATCATCATCACACCTCTTAATTCCCAAAAAAACTCAACTTTCCTCCCACATCGCCGACCGCCATGTAAGAGTGTATGCACCCTGCTCGGAATATGTACTAACCACGCCTTTAGGATCGACCCCTCCATCCGGCTCCGGCGGGCCATCCACGCCAACGACGCGCTCCTGGTCAGACGCATCCTCAAGTCGCACCCCCACCTTCTCCACAACCCGGACCTCTCTCTGACAGGCAACGCCAACTCGAACCTGCACCTTGCCGCCTCGCTCGGCCACCTCTCCATCTGCAAACTGCTCGTCGAGCTCGGCCACGAAGCCGACACGCCGGCCCTCAACGACAACCACCAGACGGCTCTGATGCACGCCTCCGCCGCGGGCCACACCGAAGTGGTGCACTTCCTCTGCGAGAACGACCCGCCCTGTATCCTGCGCCAGGACCTGCGCGGGCGCGACGCCATCATGGAGGCGAGCCTGCACGGCCACGACACGGTCGTGCAGATCCTGCTGACCTACGCCCCCGACGGCGCCGCGGCCGCGCTGGCCCAGGCCGACGCCGACGGCAACACGGCCCTGCACTTTGCGAGCAGCAACGGCAACCTGCTCGTGCTGCGCACCCTGCTGGCCGCGGGCGCCGATGCCGGTAGGAAGAATGCCTGGAGTTGGACGGCCGAGGCTTACAGTGCGACCGTGCAGGCAGAGGTCTATCTTAAGACGTTGGTCGGGGACGTCGAGAGGCGCAAGCAGGTGAAGCGGGAGGAGATGGTCAAGAATGGGGGCGCCGTGAGGTTGGTCGGGAAGGAGGTTGGGGATTGAGGGAGGGAGATTTGGGTTGAGGAAGCAGGGCGCTCTTTGGGCAACTGATACGGGATGGGGTGGCGTCAGTTGGCGACTGCTGGTGGATGGGCGACTCGCGAGGTACGTAGTTCCCCACACCCTTGTGCGACAATTTCGAACAGACCAGGAAGGGCAAACAACTAACAAGTGTCAACCTCTGTTCCCCTGAACAGGTAGTGTGTTGGGTAGGATGCAGATGCGGCTGCACTCAAGTCGGGTTCTAGAGGCCACGGGGTTTTGGATCCTGGGGCCTGCAAAGCCGCAGCCCTTGTCATGGCCGGTAGGTCGGAGGAATACATAAATCAGGGGCACGTGTGCAAATATGTGTACGAGAGGATCTTGAAGAAGGATTGAATCCTGTTGTTTCTTTGTAAGCTTGTCTCGAGGTTCGTCGACCGGGGGTCAAGGAGAACACGTCGCAGTGGCCAGCCCAGGGCACGTCTTGTTGCTGGGCGTCCCGGACCGTATGACCTCTCCTCCCGTCCCACATCATGACGCTCATGCAGTTTGTAAAGGCGTGACTATCTGAAGTACGGAATTTTCCCTACGATGTTGTCCTAGTTGTGCTGATCACCGCAGAGGGTGAGAACCCTACGCAATTTGACTTCAGAAGTTGAGCCCTGTTGCACGCCCTCACTCCTGGACTTTTGTTGTCGCCATCCTCTATGCATCGCGTAGTGTAAGTGCACACTTCAACGTCTTAAATGGTCAAGCTCAATAATCAAGTACTCTGATTCTAATAGTATTCCGCTTACCCAGCTTTTGCTGAGGGTATCATCCACCGCGAGTACTCTGTGGTCGAAAACTCGAGCACAAAGGCTGGCCATGTGAAACATGGTCGTATGGCCTGTCGCCAGTTCATCCCCCCACAATGTGAAAGGGACTCCGAGATTCACCATCTCCGTCCGTCTCGCCCCCTTTTTTGCGTTGCATCCTCTGCCACGTAGCGCCTCATCATCCCATAGCTCAACAACACCACAAAGACCTCACCTGTTACACACTGAGAGCTCCTGATACACATGACCTGACTCACCAACAGCACATAATGGGGTTCTCTCACCCTGTGATTATGGCGATATTTTATCATGGGTCTGCTTCTTTGGTGGATAAATAACCCTTTGCCCTCTCAGGTTCTCCCCCTTCTTGTCAGAGCATCTTCTGGTACAGGCATTCCAACGTATCGGCGGCGAACGGATCAAGGCTTCCGTTCAACCTAAACCGAGGGTTCCAGCAAGTCCACCCCAACACCCTCAACAACCAGGCAATGAACTTCCTCCCCGGCGCTCCCGGCCAGAATCCCTCCTTCGGCCGTGATCCCGGTCCATCGCCACCCTTCGCCCCGTACGCCGGACCGCCCGCTCCCCCTGACTTTGGCCCTCCACCCCCAGGCACCATGATGAGCCTCCCGCCCCCATACTACCCCCTCCCCGGAGCGCCCTGCGGCTTCCCCGGTTTCCCAGGCCAGCCGGCGCCGGCCCCATGGATGTACTACTGCCACCCGGGCCTGGCCCCTCCCCCTTACACCGCAGTTTGCCCCCCACAACAATCCCTCGGAGCAGCCGTCGGCGTCGACCCAGCAACAGGTCAACTCTACCAGTACATCTCAGGCTTCAACAACTCGGGCCGCTTCCCCCAACCCGCGCCGCCAGTCGACCCCGACTTCCCCGCAGCCAACCTGCTCAACAGCACGGGCGGGGCCGGCGCAGAGCCCGGGTTCAACTACTTCTTCCCGACGCAGCACGCCAAGGTGATCGTGCTCAAGTGCCCCGTGCCGCCGTGGACGCTCGTCCCCGGCACGTACGCCGACATCCCGTTCAAGGCCAGCCTGATCCCCGCCAACGTGACCATGGCGGAGTTGTTGGTTGGGTTTGGCGCGGATAACCCCGAGAAGAAGATGAATCAGTTCTGGGAGGTGTATCCGCAGGGCGGGGGGAGGTGGGGGTGGAAGGAGCATTGTACTGGGGATGATGAGATCATGATGGCTAGGACGGTCAGGGATATGGGGTGGGTTGAGAAAAGGGATGGGTGTGTCCCGACGGTGTATTTGTGGATTACCAAGGGTGGTTTGGCATAGGGCTTGATGGGGAGGAGGTTGTGAATGGGTGGCGGCCGAGAAGGGGGAGAGCGTGGGCAAGACTTATACTTAGCTGCTTCTCGTCAATGAAATGAGCAAAGGTTCTTTGGTGGTTAGGAGAAGCTGAGTATCTTACGTTAAGGTTGTATCACGAGAACTCGGTTTTCGTTCTCAAGATCAGGTTGCCCACGTTTCCAGAAAGCCATGGCTTTCATGAACGGCTCTGTATGTGTGCAGTGATGTGTACAAACAAGAGAGTTGGTGTGACACCTAGACAATGGTCTAACACGAGGTCGTCTCTTGGCTGAGGTTCATTTTCCACTGTCTTTAACTGCCTCGTGGCCAACTTCCACTGCTTCGAGGTGCCCAAAACCAACCCATTAATGATGGATTAGGGGGCCCTGAAATCCGTAGCCCTGACTGCAAGTTTCTTGCCGTTTTCGCAGTTGACGGTCTCAAAAGTTTTGATTAGAATCCTCGGCTGAGTTGAAGCTGGCGTGACAGTGATAAACATTCGAAGAGCGGGGAAGTGAGGCGGTCGACCTCGGCAGACTCCCCATCCTGGAGCTCCCCCGCCTCACCACGTCGCTGCGCGTGATCAGAGTTATGCCCGGCGATTTTCCCTTTATGTTGTCACATCAAAGACTGCCTTCGACTGGTTTGGGTTCCCAAAAGGGCAGTGGAGGCCCACTCATGCCCAGGCAACCCCAAGTTTAAGTGGGTCTGGGCAATTTCAGCGACCCTGGACACTGTTTCGGAAACGATCCGATTTTTCGGCTGGATCCCGACTGCAACCCTGACTTGGTGAACCAGGTTGGGAAACGATCGATCTGGACGCGCAATCCAAAGACATTGCTGTTGAGAACAGATTTCCATGTCAATCTCATTGCGCTCACCCTGTGCCCGTCTTTAAGATCAGCTACCCCATTTCTGGCAACTGCATCGCCTTCTCGGTTGTCGCGCACCACGCGACAAAGTCTGGCGCTCGTCGGTGTCGACCCGAAAATATGGGCCCAGAACGCCGGAGCGAACGTGTTGAACATCGGCGACGGAGGAAGATCCCATTAGCCTGTGAGCCGTGCCGTGAACGCAAGTCCCGGTGCGACGGAGCAAAGCCGATTTGCTCCACCTGCCAGAGGCGCTCGCTCCCGCTCCACCATTGCATCTACACACTCGAGAATGCCCGGACTGCGAGCAACGAAGCGTGAGTCTCTGGTTCCGGTAGTCCGTCTTAGTCGGAGACATCCCGGCTGACGGTTTGCATCTCGATCAGATACATTAGGGTGCTCCATGATCGGATCCGGCGTCTCGAGAAGACTTGTACCGACCACGGCATCCCGATCCCTCCGCTAGGCCCCGCGGACGGGGAGAGCGAGGATGGGTCCGTGCCGTCCGTGCCGCCTGTGATGTCCGGTCTGTCTCCGTTGTCTCCATTGGCCTCGGGGGACTGCCGCCGGCCCAGCTTTCCACTGCCGACCCCGGCTCGAACCCTTCACGACCATGCTTCATCCCCGAGTCTGCGCCCTCCGCCCGGCGTGAGCTCGCCTGACCATGAAAGGCTCGAAGCAACCGAGTCGTCGGCCAGTGTCACCGCCATGGGCACGGTCTCGACCGAACACGATGTCTGCCAGGCTTTTGATGCCGCCACCGAGTTCTACGGCAGCTCCTCCGCAGCGTCATTCATGAAAGAGGCCTGCACATCCGTCAAGACACACAAGCACCCGCACATGGGCCCGAGCGGAACGAGTGTTCCCACTTTCTCGGTCGACTTTGCGCGGCTGGAACAGCCCGTCAACGCTCAATTTGCCCAGGCCGACAAGTTCGCGCTGCCCCCAAGGAACCTGGCCGACCACTTGTTGAGTCGCTTCTGGGAGAGAGTCTACTGGCTCTACCCCTTTTTCGACAAGCCAACCTTTATGCGTGCCTACGAAAGCCTCTGGCGGCCTGCTAGTGACCCGCCGCCCGAACCGTCACTCCCCGGACTGGGCCTAGGCAGCTCCCCAGGCGCGGATGCAGGGTCCATTGTCTTCCACTGTGCCCTCAACACCATCTTTGCCCTTGGTGCGCAGTTCTCGGATCTCAGTCCCAAGGACAAAGCCTCGGCAATCGAGACCTTCTTTAACAGGGGCAAAGCGTTTGTTGGGTTGGATTACATTGATATGCACAACGTCGGCGTCGTCCATGGCCTGTTGCTGATGGGGGTTTTTCTGCAAAGCACCCCATTTCCAACCCGATGCTGGAATTCCGTTGGCCTTGCCTGCCGTCTTGCCCAAGGGCTCGGCCTGCACACAGAGGCTGGCCGCACATCTCGGCCGCCGCTCGAGGTAGAGATTCGACGCCGGACGTGGCACGGATGTGTAATCTTGGACATGTTGGTTTTTCCTCTGGCCCTTGATTTCCGTCCACGGATGAATGTCCACTAACACCTTGGCAGGATTGTCAGCATGATGTACGGACGGCCAACCATGACCGCACACCTACCGGACCTGTCGATCCCAACATACACAGTGGACTCGGCGGGAACCGAGTCTGAAAACATACAGCCTCCCGAGTCCCCAGCGAGTGAAATGTGTTTCTATGTCGAGTTCACACGACAATGCCGCATTCTCGGCGAAATTCTCTCTAACGTCTACCAGTCCTCCCCTGGGAGTTCCTTAGGCACCCTGTTATCAACATGGGATGACCACAAATCCCATGGAATGGATGCCATTCTGGAATTGGATGCAAAACTCTCAAAATATGAGGCAGCCCTGCCCCCCATAATGTCCTGGACATCGCCGAGCGACATAAGCACGCTTGATGACGGGCTGAGGCCTATTATCACGACCCAGAGGGCTGTCCTCAGGGGAAGGTACGCGTGACTTGCTTCTCTGTCCTGAACATATTAACTGACATGGCACCCTTCAGCTTTCTCTACCTGCGGTTGATGCTCCATCGCCCGATCCTTACTCAATTATGTGCAAATTCAGAGTCAAACCCTGGGACCGGGCAAAATTCGCCAGCACAGGGCGGCCCATCGATTGCTGGCCAGGAGCTCTTCACGTCATTTGCCGTTGGGTGTGCCAAAATCTGTCTTGGTGCTGCCACCGACCTCATCGAACTTGTCCACCGCACCTATCGTACAAACACCACAGGTGGCTGGTGGTGGGATGGTCTTTGTGAGGCTCTCTTCTATATGAGCTTGTACCTGCCTATGCCGCATTAGCATTGCTAACCGCGGAGTGACAGACGCATTTACCGCAGGATTGGCCGTCATCGTGGCATACCTTTCGCCTTCACTGCTATCATCACTTGACAGGGAACGCCTCGACCGGTCTTGGATGCTGTGTCAGGGTATCCTCTCGCACTTTGCCACGTTTAGCATCTCCGCTCAAAGGTCGTTGAGGTTACTGCAGAAAGTTCATGCCGATGTGATGTCTCGATCCTCAGGTGAGATCCATTAATTACTCTGACTTGCTCACCTTTCTGACATCCATCTCCGAACGACTGCTGACATGCCTGTAGACAAGGATTCAGAACAACAGCTGAGAGCCTCGGCCGTACACAACGCGGCGACACACCGGGAAACTGTTGGCCCGAGGTTTGAGCCAACGATCATGCATCCGGAGGAGATGCCGCTAGATCTGGGAAGCAGTTTTCAGTGGCAGTTTCCTGTCGGGTTGGATATGATTGGCGCAGGGACAGTGTTTAGCTGGGATCAATCTCTGGACCTGATTACGGGGGGCTTGGGGATGGATATTTACCAGTAGGTCGGCATTGTTGTGACTCTGTATTGCCTCTTCAATTTGATACCCTCCTCATTCAACAACATTCGAGTTCGATATCGACGGGCCAAACGGATGGGTGCTTGACAAGTACGGAAGTGCAAGTTCTCAATACCTAGGTAATTACCCCATCTTAAGCGCTGAGCACAGCGGAGACGTATAATTCACCTTCCCATGCTGCACAATCTCATCATCAGCCAGGCGTCAGTGTTTCCTCGCAAGTTGAAGATTTGCTTTCCCACCGGAGTGTCTCCAAGAATTGTGGGTTTCAGATCAAGACTGACAAGATGGTACAGGCAAGGTATTAGAATTATACATGACCCGGAACCGCTGCAAATATTACACATCTCGACCACTCACGGCCCTCCAACAAGCCCATCTCGCAGGCTCAAGTCATTTCAAGCCTGGCGAAGCTTGGGCAACAAACCCAAAACCCAGGTCTTCAGCCCGGGCAAGGCTCCTCCCTGGGATGCAACCAGGGCAGCAAGCGTCGACTCCGGGTGGGTTCTCACCCACGCGAATAGACCACCCGCTACCAGGACTGCAAAGTTCACAAACCAAAGACCCATATGCCGCTTTTTGGTAACGATTGGCTTGGACGGCCCGCCCTGAGATTGTCAGCAAACAAACACATCACGAGAAGGGGCAAGGTGGACCTACGGTGTACTCCCAATCCTGCCGTACCGGAAACAGACACTCGTACCAATACCGGGCCTGGCTCCACGGGTAGGTCATGCCGTTCCACACCTTTCCCCCGGGACCACGGGTATACCAGTTGTTGCAACCCGACATCCACACAGTCCCTTTCAGGGCGTCTTGTACGCGGTTGGCGTAGGCCTCCTCGGCCGATCGTTTGAGGGTCACCACGCCGGCACCGCCCTCGAGGACCGGCTTCAGCACGCGGAGCGAGTAGTTAACGGCGTTCTCAATGGCCAGAACGGTCGAGGTGTGACCAGTGCTTGTGTTGGGGCCTGGAATACGTGTTAGTCAGAGTACTGGCACTGATGTATGGGATCTGAACTTACCCAGCAGGAAGAACATGTTGGGAAACTCGCTCAGAGCAACGCAGTTGTACGCCTCAGGCCCGCCGAAAGCTTCCCAATGCTTCTCGAGCGTCGTTCCTCCGCGACCAAGGAGCTCGACACCGCCGAGGTACTTGTTGGTGGCAAAACCGTTGGCCATGATAATGACATCGGCCTCGACAATCTCACCGCTCTCCATCCGCAGCCCGTTGGGTAAAATTTCGGCCACTCCTTCGTTCGTGAGTGTGATGTTGTCGGCGTGGAGGCTCTCCAGATACCCCGAGTCAAAGATCCGCCGTTTGCATCCAAGCTCAAAGTCTGGGATCAAGATATCGTGGTACTTCTCGGGTGCCGTCGCGCGCATGTATTGTTCCACCGTCTTCCTCTTATTTGCCCGGAACTTTGCTCCCGCCTTGGTCATCTTGAACCCCTTCCAATCCACCTCGGCCAGCGAGTATATCAAAAATCTCTGCGCAGTCGCCAGCCCAGGCACGCTTCCCAGCAGCGCCTTCGCCCACCCCGGCATCCTCCCATCAATCGGTGGATACACCCAGTGCTTTGACCTCACGACCTGCGTCAAATGCTTCGTCTTTCCGACAATCGCCGGCACGATCTGCGCCGCGGTGCACCCGTTCCCAAACAACACCACCTTCTTCCCCTCCAAATCCACATCCCCCCTCCACCTAGCCGAATGAAACACCTCCCCCTCAAATCTCTCCAACCCAGGCACACCCAACTCCCTCACTTCCGAAAAATGCCCCGCCCCCGAAAACAACACCCGACACTCATGCACAAACTCCCTTCCACCCTCCCGCAACTCCCTCACCGTCAAAACCCACCTCCCCCTCTCCCCATCCCACACCGCCCTAACAACCTCCACCCCAAACACCATCTTCTCCCGCACCCCATACCGATCTGCTACCCGGCCCAGGTACGCCTTGAGCTCAGCCGCAGGGGGCATAACCCGGCTCCAGTCGGGGTTGGTCGCGAACGAGAACGAGTACAGCGCCGAGGGGACGTCGCACGCCGCGCCGGGGTACTGGTTCACCTGCCAGGTGCCGCCGAGGTCGGGGTCGCGCGAGAAGAGGCGGAGGGAGGAGTTGGAGGTGAGGTTGTGCCATCGCGCTAGGGTCGCGCCCAGGCAGATGCCGGAGAAGCCGGTTCCGATGCAGGCTATGTCTGTGTAGCTTGGGGAGGGGGGGTTTGATTCTGGAGAGGGCATGGTGGTGGTTGGCGGGCGGGTGGATTCAAGGTTGTTGTTGTAGGGGGGGGTTGGAAAAGGGGCTGGGGTTGTGAGACAGGTTGCGGGCGTAGAAAATTGAGGAGAACGAGGATAGATGTTTGGCAATAGTGACGTGAAAGCAAAAGTGAGCTGTGCCCCAGTGGCTTTGTTGTTAGATACTCGTGTGCGGCAATCACGATGGGTCAAGGGGAACCATCAAGACGTCGCAGTCAAGGTTCTTTCGTCGTCGGGTGCTTCCCGCTGCCTCGGCTTGATGAGACCCCGTGGTGCGCCAACGTGGGATGCGGGGAAACCAAGGGACGCTAAGCAGGGCAGCTCGTGATCGTCGTGGGGAAGATGTGGAGAGGATTTTGTTGGAGTGCTAGAAGCGGAATGGTTCCGTGCGAGGATCTAGGAAGATTCTCTCCGGTTTCTGGGGAAGTGACACCGAGCTGGGTCAAGATTGCGCCGAGAGGGGAACCCCCGTGGGTTTTTGTAGGTTCTGGAGCTGCCGAGCACGGAAACTGTGTCTCAGTCATGTGGCGTCGTCTGTTTATGTTGTGAGACGTCAACCGCCGAAACGTGGACAAGCTGCAGGGATCGGGGACTTGGGCCTTAAACCATCAGAGAGGGCATTGCATTCCACAACTCGCACCTCAGCCAGAGTGGACATAATCAAATATGGGTAGGGCGTGCAGTTATACTGAAGATCCCTGTCCGTCCAACTGTCAACCTGCCCGTCACTTAGACACCGTCTGCAGCCCTCCTGTGGCATCGATGCGCTGGCGCCCCTTGAACTCAACAGCCAGATGGGCTGTCGTGGCCCCGACCGCGACGCGGAAAAACCATTCTGGAGCCCCCCTCTGTTGTGCAAGTCAGCCAACGCCAGCGGTTTCCGAATACGAACCATGAAACTCACCATCATCGCGATATATCTCATGATGCCTGGGAGATAGATAACGCCTCCGTAGCCGCTATACAAGGCATTCACGATGGCCTCACTGACCGTCTCGACATGCAAAAACGGTGCGAGGAACTGAGGTTGCGCCGGGCTCCCCCTCACCAGCGGCGTCCTGATGAAGTTGAACACTCCATTTGTCAACCTCACCCGCGGGGCATTATACCGATGCTTCAGCTCCATGCACAGCCCCTCGTAAAGCGCCTGGATACCCGCCTTGCTCGCGGAATAGTCGACAATATCCGGCGGCGGCATCAGCGCGCTGGTCGAGCAGATACTGACGATATGCCCATGATCGTGCTTGACCATATCCGGCAGGAACTCCTTCACCAGCAAGAACGGCGCCGTCAAGTTCGTCTTGAGCGTGACCTCGATATCGGCATACTCGCCCTCGATCACGCCAAACCCGCGCACGAGGCCGGCATTGTTGACCAGCACAGTCGGGTGGCCGACCTCGTCGCGCACACGGGCGCACACGGCGCGGATCGCGTCAGGCTTGCTCAGGTCGGCCTGGTAGTAGTGCAGGTTGGCGCCCAGCATGCCGGCCGGCGGCGTCCACGAGAGCGGCGCAAAGTCGATGATGACGATCCGAGTCGCCGGGTTGCGCGCCAGCAGGCCCTGAACGACCTGCGCGCCGATGCCGCTGCTGCCGCCCGTCACAACAACGATCTCGCGCTCCCAGCGCGACCACTCACCCCGGCGGGACGGGGTGAAGTTGTTGGCGGCCCATTTATTGAGGAAGTTGTTCGTGGAGAGGAGGAGGCCTGTGCCGCCGAGGTAGAGGGCGATGCGGGCGATTTGGGTGAGGTTGAGGGTGCTGAGGTTGATGTTGAATGAGGATGCAAAGTTGAGAAGTTGGCGGAGGTAGGCCGAGGAGGATGGTTGGCTGAGCCAGGTCACCGCTGCGGCTACGGGGAGGGCAAGACATTCGTTGAGGAGGGTTTTGCGGATGATGCGGGCGACCGTGTCGATGTGGAAGCCGCCATATTCGCGGTGTGTAGCCATGTTTGCGGTAGTAATCGCGTGTAAGCGGCTTTCTGTCGAAGAGCAGCAGGCGTTGTCCTTGCTTCTCAAGAGTTGCAGATTCAGGGGTTAGGGGTCAGGGATAACAACATATGTTGAGTGTGAGCCAAAATGAAAATGCAGCGGTTTAACTTGTAGCAGGTTCCCTGCGAACATCGTCGTCTTTTAAACCAAAAGGTCAGCTTATCGTCAAGTCAGCATCCGCGGACGCAGGGATTGTTCAGGTGCTGCCGGACATCAATAGCGCCTCCTACAGCCGTCGCTTGACGTTGAAGACCTCCGTTCGGCTAGGGTCTGTGCAGCAGCTGGTTACCCCCCAAGAACGACGGATCGCTGGATAAAGTTAGCGCGACAGGGAAAGGTGGGGGGAAAAGCTCGCCTGGAGGAGAAAAGCAGTTCGTTCTTGAAGCCGAGGATGGAGCCCGGAACAGAACCGGCGCCCAATCATGTAAAAAGGAAGCTCCTCCGCCCACACCTCGAGCTGAGCTGACCCAGCGTTCCACCACTGAGATATCGAAGCACTTTGGGTTGTAAGTGTCGATCAAATGGTGGGTCAAGTGGTATGTCCAACCACGGAGCACTTCTAGTTCCCTTTTTCGGTCGCTTGCACACGCAGAACCATGGCTCACCATCTCGTCAGCAGATACCTACCAAACCAGCAGGGCTCTCCCTCATGGGGGGGTTGAGTCTGTTGTTCAAGCTGGTTGTCATTGGTGAGTTTATCCGGTCCTTGCAGAATAATCTTTGTGTGACAAACCGGCTGTCTCTCAACTGGCCCTCACTCATCCTTTCTTAGCACCACCCCAATTGCTACTCAACCTTCTCCGCTGCTACACACTCGCCACTCTCCGGGGCATCTCCCTCCGGCACTACGCGCAATGTGCTCTCTACCGCTTCGCCTTGCACACCCTCACCCCCCGCCAACTCCAATTCATATCTCCCTCCACCCTCTCCATCTACAACACCTGGCTCCCACGCCGGCAATCCCGGGCCCTCGCCGCCAGCACCCAGGCCGAAAAGGGCAAAGCCAAACTTGAAAATGACGAGCAGCGCGCAAAACTCCAAGAAGCGGCCTTCCTCGCCTCCCGACTGACGCACGACATCTCGCCGCTTCCCGACGGCCGGTCCTCGCTCCTCTGGATAGGCAACCGCCACAAGGCGACCAAATTCGTCCTCTTCTTCCACGGCGGCGGCTACATCTCGCCCGCGCTGGCCGGCCACATGGAGTGGTGCGCGCGCGCCTACCTGCTCGCCTCGCCCGCTGCCAAGACCTCTACCTCCTCCCCTACCTCCACGGAAGAAGTGGCCATCGCGTTCCTGCAGTACACGCTCAGCCCGGACGCGTATTACCCGACGCAGCTGCGGCAGGCGGCGGACGCGCTGGCGCTGCTGTTTGCGTCGGGCGTGCGGCCGGGGGATCTGGTCATCGGCGGGGACTCGGCCGGCGGCAACCTGACGGCGCAGGTGCTGGGGCATCTGCTGCGGCCGCATCCGGACGTGCGGGAGGTGCGTTTGGCGGAGCCGCTGGCGGGCGCGTTTCTCGTCTCGCCGTTGCTGAGCATGCGGAATGAGTGCTGGGGGAGCGTGGGAAGGAATGGGGGTATTGATATGCTCTCGGCAAAGACGACGGACTTGTTGATGAAGTACGTCGTGGAGCCGTCGGGGTTTCAGGGGCCTGACATGGCGGTTCAGAGGGGGTGGGCGATGCCGATGGATTTGGAGGACCCTGAGGGCTGGTTTAGGGGGCTGGGGAGGGTCGTGAAGGAGGTGTATGTCACGGCTGGCGAGCAGGAGATCTTGAGAGATCAGGGGATTGCATTTGCGGACGTGGTGCAGAGGGGGAATCCGGGGCTGACGGTGAAGTTGGAGGTTGCCAATGATGAGGCACACGACTGGATCTTGATGGAGGGCGACAAGGGGATCGATGGGGACGCGACAAAGAGGATGAGGTCCTGGTTCAGGGGGCTGTTCTGGCAGTGAGCGCATGTGCTCAGGGGCCAACTGCGAAACACCCGGTCTATAGCAAATGTGAGGGATTATGGTACCTGAAGGAAGTACAAACTACGCGTACATCCTGCTTCCTTCGTCGCTGTTGTTGTTTGTGTCTCTCTTCCTAGTGGCCTGATATCGGAATGATCCCGGCCAAGCTTAATGTTTCGGAAACCAAACTTATTTCGGCCAGTGCAGATCCCCACAGCCAAGACCTGCTGTCTGCTGTCAGAGCAACCCCTTTCACATGGAGGAGCCTGCCTCGGAGTTGTGTGTGACCCCGCATCAGCCATTCACGCTGAACCCCAACCCCAAATTCTGCAAGGGGCAGCCCCCCCTGCTCGATGCGGAGTTCATGTCGCATCGTCCCACTTGGTCCCAACGCTTTGGGCTCCCCGCTGTGCTACTAAACACGGCTTCGCGTCTCTCGCGATCTCATACTCATCAACTCTCGACGTGAGGTCAAGTAACAGGATAGCCAATCGAGGTGAAGAGGACCAAGACTTGAACCTGAAAGATGGCGACGACAACGGAAACAGCGCCTCTCTCGGCACCCGTCGCGGTCAGCCTCCCTGACGCGGTGGAATTCCTCAGCGAGAACCAATGGAAGGTACTCATGGCCATCATGGACACGGTCATCCCCGCCGTCCGCATGCAAGACCCGTCCCAGAACACCAAGGACCAGGATTCGTCGACCATCTACCTCAGCAGCTCCGAGTACTCTGAGACGGCAGGCAAGCTCCGGAGTGCCGCCTCCCCTCTGGACCACTCGTCCGACGTCTTCGAAGCCTACCTCGCCGAGCGGCCCTCAGACAACCCGGGCTTCGTCCAGCTCCTGAAATGTGTCCTGTCCAACGTGCCACCCAGCAAGAAGCGGGAGCTGCGCATTCTGCTCTCCATCCTCAAGTCCGCACCCCCTCGAGGCCCCTGACTCTAGCTATCTCGTACTAACCGCCCACCACAGCACCCGTCCGGGCAGCCTGCTCCTCACCTCGCACGCCACTCCGCTCCCCTCCCTCCCCATCGCCGACCGCATCAAGATCCTCCACGGCTGGGGCGCTTCCCCCCTCTGGGCGCTCAAAGCCCTGTTCAAATCCATGACCACGCTTGGCAAGCTCGCTCACATCCGCAGCAGTGCCACCTTCGCACCCCTGACCGGATTCCCAGCAGTCCCCTCCGCCTGGCTCGCCGGCTCAACCTCCCACCCCTTCGAATTCCTGCAATTCCACCAACCTGCCGACAGCACCCAGCCCGTAGAAATCACCACCGACGTCGCGATCATCGGCTCAGGCTGCGGCGCCGGCGTGGTCGCCAACCGCCTCGCGGCCGAGTTCGGCTCGTCCCTGAACGTGCTGGTTCTCGAAAAGGGCCGGCACTTTGACGCGAGCCACTTCCCGCTCAGCCAGGCGGCCGGGCTGGCGAACCTGTACGAGGCCGGCGGCGTGATCGAGACGGACGACGGGTCCATGACCGTGACGGCTGGCGCGTGCTTCGGCGGCGGCGGGACGGTCAACTGGAGCGCCGCACTGCAGACGCAGGATTTCGTGCGGCGGGAGTGGGCTGAGGAGAGGAAGCTTCCGTTTTTTGGGGAGGGGGGTGAGTTTCAGCAGTCTCTGGACCGCGTGTGGGAGAAGATGGGCTGTGATGAGACGGTTGTTGTGCCTAATCATGCGAATCGCGTGCTGTTGGACGGCGCTGAGGAGTTGGGCTATAAGTCCAAGATTGTGCCGCAGAACTGTGGGCGGAATAGGCATGATTGTGGGTATTGCACGATTGGGTGCTGGAAGGGCGAGAAGATGGGGCCCGTCAATGGCTGGTTTCCCGAGGCTGCGAAGGCGGGGGTCAAGTTTGCCGAGGGGTTCAAAGTGGACAGGGTGTTGTTTGAGCAAAAGAAGGGAAAGAAGGTCGCTACGGGGGTGGAGGGCGTGTGGACGTCGAGGGAGGGGACTTCGGTCAAGGTGGTGGTCCGCGCGAAGAAGGTGGTCGTCAGCTGCGGCACCCTCTGGAGCCCGGTCGTGCTGTTGAACAGCGGGTTGAAGGTGCGTGAAACCAACCCATCGATGTGAGAGGAACGGCACTGACAAAGAGTCCAGAATCCCCAAATTGGCAAGAACCTGTACCTGCACCCAACCAACTTTGTGACGGCCGTCTTCGACGAGGACATCCAGCCATGGGAGGGTATGCCGTCCATCTCCTCGAACGCACACCACTACAGCACCGACTAACCATTCCGCAGGCGGCAGTCTCACCTCGGTAGTCGGCTCTTTCGAGAACCTCGACTCCAAAGGCCACGGCGTCAAGCTCGAGGCCATGTCTATGATGGTTCGTCCACCCTCTCCGTACCCCTATTCCTCCCCCATCCACATGCACAAAACTAACCCCCCACCCTCCCACCAGCCAAGCTTCTGCCTCCCCTTCCTCCCCTGGACCTCAGGCACCGACTACAAGCTCCTCACTGCCAAATACCGCCACCTCAACACCTTCATTGCCATCTGCCGCGACCGCGAAACAGGCCACATCCACCGCGACCCCTCCACCGGTCGCCCGCGCATCGCCTACACCCCGTCCGACTTTGACCGCGCGCACAACCTGCGCGGCGTGCTCGAACTCTCCCGCATCCTCTTCACCCGCGGCGCGCGCGAGATCATCCCGGCCATCGCGGGTTTCCCGCCCTTCGTCCGTCGCGAGGGCAAGGACGCGGCCAAGGAGAAGCAGGACTTTGATAAGTGGCTCGCAAAGCTCAAGGCGCACGGCAACAAGCCGCCTGTTACGCCGTTTGCGTCGGCGCACCAGATGGGTACGTGCCGGATGAGTGCCAGGGCGAAGGAGGGGGTTGTTGATCCCAGGGGACGGGTTTGGGGGACCGAGGGGCTGTATGTGGCCGATGCGAGCGTGTTTCCGAGTGCGAGTGGCGTGAATCCTATGGTTACGACCATGGCGATTGCGGATTGGATTGCTAAGGGGTTGGGTGAGGATTTGAAGGGGGGGGGTGTTGCTGCGAGGTTGTAATTTGACGTAATTCAGGTAAGGAGAAGAGTTGGTGGGAGGAGGAAAGGGAGAGAGGGGATACCCGGGTGTGTAAAGTGCAGTGAAGAATGATGTGGTGTTAGGATAAGGCAATTTAGCCCTGGTTTAATACAAGTTTTCGCTTCGTATTGCGGTCTCCTCGTGCTCCCTCTTGGACCAGGCCTACCTGGCGCGGGCGGGAACGGTTCGAGACAGGATGGATCCAGGCGATCAGTGAGAAGCCGCTTGTACAACTTCTGGAACTCGTGCAATTTGGACGCACGTGTAAAGCAATCGATTTGTAGGAGTTGCTACCTTCCATCCAAGCGCTGCGCTATGCATCCCTTCATGCAACCCAACGCCCCCCTTTTCCCCAGTGCCGCCCAGCCGGGCGTTCCTCATGCCCCTTTCCTAAAGAACCACCCCGGACACCACCAGCAAAAGACATCAAGAGCCGGAAAATGACAAAATCAATGCTCAAACCGGAAATCCAACCGCTTGCATCCCCGCACTGGGCTGTCACGCACATACGCGGCGCGCTCAGCCTCGGTCATGGCCCCCCAGGCCTTCTCCTTCTGCTTGTTGCGCCACACGTAGTAGACCTTAGCGAACAAGAACAAGAAAATGGACAAGGCGTTGATGGCAATGAGCTTGATGTTGCCGTCGCGGTAATACGGCTTGTCGTAGTCCTGGTAAATGTTGTTGGATATGATGCCGCCCAGTTGGACGGATATCTGGAGAGGGGTTAGCGCGACCGGTTTTATCAGGAGGGAGGATGGGGCTTACATTATATAGCGCGGACGCAACAGTACGCGTGCCGACGTTGTTAGCGTTTCGGGAGACCCAGGCGCCGTTGATTGCGTCTGGTTGGGATACGTTAGCGGTGGGTTTTGCTCGAGTAACATGCCGAAGCAAAGCAGCGAAAATGGGGAGGACATACGGCAGTAGGGGTAAGACAGCAGCACGACAATAAGCGCGTACGTGCCCCAAACATCCTTGATAACGCCCGGCCAGAAGCGTAGCGCGATGAGACACGGCAGCGTCCAGATGCCTTGGATGACGGCGACGTAGGCGCGCTGGTTGAGCCACTCTGACGCTCGGGTGAGGAGCAGCAGCGTGAAGATGTGGAAGACGGACTGCAGCGAGAGGGTAAGTCAGTTTAACCTGCCCATCAAATCTTCAACCAACAGTTCGATGTATCCTCAGAACAGGTTGTGAGAAATGTAGGAAACACTCACGCTCGGAATCGTCAAAAGATTTGTTGTAAAGGGGCTGAAGCCAAGCCCCCTCAGCGTCAACGTCATATAAACGCCCACCGGGCTCGAGGGAACGAAGCAGATGAGACCCAAGGCGTACATGGGCCACAGGTCATACTCCTTGAGCACGTTCCACAGCCGGCGCGGCGTGATGGCCTGTCGATTGTGCATGTCGCCCTTGGAGGGGTCGTCGCGCAGGACGCGGTTCACGATGATGCTAACCTCGCGGTCGGTGAACCAGCCCTTTTTCCAGAACCACGTCTTGGTCTGCACCGCCGAGGCGGGCATGTTAATAAAAGAGAGGAGTCCAACAGCCAAGGTAATGAGGCCTTCGATCAGGAAGAGCCATCGCCAACCGGCCCAACCGTGCACCCCACGCATATGGAGGATGGCGAAGGCGAGCAGCGATGTCACAATGCTTGTGATGGACAGCGACGTCCAGAAGTAGCTGTGTTGTGCACATATCAGCACTGATTGTTCATCTTGAAAGCATTGACGTTCTGCCAGAAGCCAACTGCCAATATTGGTTGCGAGTTGCAACAAGAAAATGATTCTTACCTGAGCCGGATGGGCAGCTCCTTGGAGGTGTAAAAGTATGACAGCCAGAGGATAATGTCGGGGATGAAGCCTCCTTCGAGCAGCCCCAGAAGCGCACGGGTTGCAATAAACCCTTTCTTGTCGGTAAGAGCACACTGCGAGATGGCAACTACGGACCAGAGAACCATCTGGATGGGGATCCAGCGGTCCGGACCGAGCTTCTTGGACACGAGCTGAGACGGCAGCTCAGCGACGAGGAAGCAGACGAGGAATACAATGTTTCCCTGGTTGAAGTCTAGAGAGGGTCAGTATGCTGCCAGATACGGGCGCTCAAAACACGGCTTCAAGTCTTCCTCGATGCTCACCGTTTGTGTTGAGATGAAGGTCGTTCAACATATTGTCAGACACGGCCTGTGAGAGGTTGCCCCTATCGACTTGGAGGGCAAAGAACATGAGACACTACAAACACAAATGGTTCAGTCAGCTCAGTCCCAGCGCCCAAAGCCTGATGGTGAGATGCGTGAAGGGGAGTACGCACCGCCCATGCGCAAATCCTGAAATCAATTTTTCGGACCAGCTTCTTCTCCTCCTCCTCGGCCCATGTCAAGGTCGGATCAAACACGTGGCGGCACTCATACTGAGCTTTCTCGTAGGTTTCCCGCCAGTATTCCGCAACGTCTGGGTCGAGGAACGGGTTCTTGGCCAGGCCCTCATCGAACGACTCGTCGGACCCGGAGTCCTCGCTGGCCGACGTTGTCACGACGCCGGGGACTTTGTCGTCAGGGATTTTGTCGTCGGGGAGCCTCTTCGGGCTCTCATCGGCAGGGCTTCCCATGGCGTGCGCTGTGGCTGTGGTGCCAGAACCTGGATTATGTCGGGATGACGACTGGCAGCTCTTCCGGCACTTGCGCTGGGGGATCAGGGGCGCGGTGCTGGACACTTCAATCTTGGTACTACACAACCAGCGCTCCGCTGATGATTTATACGCAACGCATGGCCTCGACACGACCAATATCGCCACATGCAGAGACAACGATGCAATTGCATCCTGCACCCGTCGACATATGACGCGATGGGCGATAGCTGCCCTAACTGGGCGTCCCAGGTCCGGGGACCGGGGACGACCCCCAACGAGCGCGGGTGTGTTTTCCGAGTGGGAGCCGGGCGAGATGCCGTAGACGGCGGCCGTGTTGCAACATCAACCACCTTACCCAAACGCCCATTAGTGATACTGCAATATGCGGAGTTAACTTCCCGCTTGCTCAGGTTAAGTCCGACTGCTCCTGTGTGTCGGGACCCGAGAGCGAGGTGCATTTGTGGGACCAGGCCGGGCCAGCCAGCGCGCATACCGTGTCGTGATTTTTGCTCCGGTGAGGTGATGGGCGTGTCGCATATATGAATGGTTGGTCGAGGAACCAACCCTTGCTGTCGGGTTGATTATTGAGCCTCTTCGCCACTAACCAACGAGATGGCACCATCGAGACCCCCGCGCTGAGGAGACATCACAACATAAACATAGCAATATGGTGTAATCGCCGTTGGGACAAAGTGAAGCCGGTTTTCCTGTGCTTGGTCGAGTTTCCTCGAGTGAGGATGGCCACATCCCCCCTAAAGATTGGTGATTGATAAGAGTTTCGGTCGATGTAACCTCTGGTCTCAACGGACTCCCACTGCACAATTCAGACATTGACTGCCTTGAAATGTGACACGTGGGAAAGCAGTGCCTGACACATGGGGGGTGGGAAAGGAGTGCAGAAAACATGGATGGAGACTCTCAACCAGCCACACAAATGCAGACTCTGCCCCCGGCTTTCTCGACAGAGTGCAACCAACCTTGGTGTTCTTGCAACATCTGCTGCTGACAAACACTGATACCCGACTGTCACTTCCCATGCTGTCGGAGCTTGGTCAAGAGGCTGCATCGTTGACGGAATTGGTGACATTTATGTGGGCGACGTGAGGTTGTCTCCTTTTGAACCTATCATCAACGACTCATCGACCCCTTCGCGTGATCAAGGACTGCTGCCTCACCCTTCGCCCACCTCTTGATCACCTTGTATTTGCTAATTCGCCAGGGGTTTTGCCCTTGTCTTTCGAGTTCGATGTCCCGTTGAAGATCGGCTTCAAGGAGGCCCTATGAGGGAGACTGGTTAGTGTTTGTGACATGGATTCATGTGTGCTTAATTACCAGTGGTATTATGTAGCAACTATGACCTCGGCAGTAATCACGTCCGTCCTTTAATATTTTCCGCCATTCGAGACGGAGTGAAATGAAGAGCAAAGAAAAGGAAAGAACATACCCCATTCTGCATCAACAACGGCGCGCTGCCATCTTCCGGGTCCTTGCTGACCAAATTCCCAGCCACTTGGGCGTAGATGGCCACTTTCTCCGGCCGGGCCGCGTTGGCTGTGGGTTGAGGCAGGTTGGTGATAATCCCTCTATACAAACCAACTCTCGTCAGTTCTGTCATTGTGCTTGGATTACAGTGGTGGTTGACTCACGATGTAACGTGCTGCGCAGACGCAAAGTGGTCTATGATACCGCCCACCTGGTTGACCCATTCCTCGCGTGGGACTATTGTGGATGTGCCGCCGAGCAGCGAGGTATAGTCAATTTCAACTGAGGCTGCGTACACCTCCGACCTGAGGCCTTCATAATTCTGTGTGTCGTAGTAGATGGGCTGATGGGACAGCGGCAGGGTTTTAGCTGCCCTTCTCTCAAGGTATTATGGTATGATTAAGGGGGAGGCGGGTGCATACCACTTTGCTCACCGTGTCGTGAATGTTGGCTCTGTCAAGGAGGTACTGAGCGATGTCGTATGACGCCATTGTATCAATGCTGAAGTGTTGAAGCTGGGTGATGAAGTTGAGTGTTGAAGTGCTGGCTCACTGGCAACGTTGCGGTTGCTTGGATCTAGGGTACCGCAAAAAGGGTTTTGAAAATGGGGTGAAATGCGTTTTAGATCTCGGCTTATGAGTCTGGTTTGCTTTCTTGATGGATGTCGCTCCTCGCCTACCTAATATACAAACTTCTGGCCGTGCCTAGCATGGCAGACGGCCAGGCAATCCGCCCGCGTCTCTGTAAGCAAAGAACTCCACGGGTGAGCCGGCAGCGTAAATCCATTCTTTATCCCCGATCAAGCCACTTTGCCTGGCCTGACGGATTGGTGATCGGTGGGGCTCATGGCTTGGCCTGCCGGACTTATCAGTGGGATTTCCAGGCGCCCGGAGTTTGCGGACGTGTTGGGCTGTTTCGGGGAATTCAACCGTGAATGAGGCCGCTGATTGGTCCGCTGCGCTATCATTTCCTCCGAAACATCTCACACATTTGCCTGTTTCTGGCTTTTCGAGGTCAAATAGAGAATACAAGTAAAGGCTCTTGCGGAATTCCAACTCGTCTCCAATGCTATTTTATACCACAAGACTCCTCTCCAGATTGTGAACAGACAAAATCATCTTTCATCTGCGATCACCACCACCTCCAATTCACACCCACTCGCCGATGCCACCCTGGGCGCCAACCCTGAACACTTGGAACACTCCAAGAACAGTACATCCGTAAAAATGTCCGCACCCACCTCTCGACCCGCGATTCTCGTCCTCGGTGGCACAGGGAAGGTCGGCAGCCGCATCGTCCGTCAGCTTTCAAGGTCGCCCTCCCACTCGAATTACACTATCCTGGTCGCCTCCCGCAACGACAACCATGCGACATCAAACAGCCCAGGTCTTCAACAACAACAACAACAACACGTCGATGACAGAGTCCAGCACGTCCTCTTTGACTGGCATGACACAGACACATGGTCCAACCCTTTCTCAGCCACGTCCTTGTCATCATCACCATCCACCACCACCACCACCACCACCACCACAGTAACAATCAGCGCAGTCTACCTGATTGCGCCGCCCTCTCTCGACGCCGACACCCTAATGATCAAGTTTGTCGATTTTGCGAGGGATAGGGGAGGGGTCCGCCGATTCGTGCTGCAGAGTGCCTCGTCCATTGAGGAGGGCGGGCCAGCCATGGGGAAGGTCCACGCGTATCTGCGGGAGCTGGGGCAGAAAAGCCTGGTGGAGTGGGTGGTGCTCAGGCCGACTTGGTTTCAGCGTATGTTGCTCTTACTTTTCTGCTTGTCTTTTTTTTTTTTTTTTTTTTTTTTTTTTTTTTTTTTTTTTTTTTTTTTTTTGTTGTGTGGGGGGGGGGCGAACAGGG
>JAMAKR010000079.1:0-61354 GCA_023628425.1 Chaetomiaceae sp. PYS4301M
CCTACTACTATGATTTTTAGAGTTGCGTTTGTCTTTTCCCCTTGAAGAAGGTTGTTTTATACTACTATTTTTTTTTTCTTCTTACTAACTCTCCTTCCCTCTTTACTTTTTTCCCCCTTCTTTTTCGCCTTTTTCGTACAATCGTATAGCTTCCCAATAGGGTTTAGCTTTATAGTAGGGGTTAGGGGGAGGAAAGGGGGGGGGTTGGTTTTTCAAAGGAGGGTTTGTGTTAGGGATAAGGGATAGGGTTAGAGTTAGGGTAAGGGTTGAGAAGAGTTAGGGTTGCTTTTCGATAAGGGGTTAGGGTTAGATAAGCGACGCCTCGAAAATACAGCTTCCGAAGCTTACATCCCGCAACGACGGCGTTGTATAGCTATAAGATGGGTACCGTTCGAATCGCACGATCGACCGCTTTCCGATGGTACCGCTTTCTCGTATTTTGGAGCGTGGGAAGCAGTCGTTGCAGTAGAGTTCATTTTCGACAAAATCAACTCTACCCCCTGTACCTGCGGCCCCGCCAGGTTGGCCCGAGCGCCTACGTGCGAAAAAGAAATCAACTTTACTAGAGTTGGTTGTGGAATGAGGGGTAGGGCAATTATAATATAATTCCTAAGCTTCGTACTCGATAGGCTAGGCTCTCTTAGGCTATATATATAGTATCCTATTAGCTATATAGTAGAGGTTCTAGAGTATAGTAGGGTATCCTACTCTATAGTTGAATATCTAGGTAATAGCTTTCAACGTCCTATCCTAGAGCTTCGTCCTAATTGGCCAATAGTTGCCCTCGAACTTGTACTAAAAGTAGTAGCTATATATATATATAATGTATTAGAACTATATAACCTACTAATAGTCCAATTGTTCTAGGTAGAGTCTAGTAGCTAGTTCAAACTTGAATTCTTCTTAAAAGTGCTATATAGTTATCTCCTGATTTATAAGTCTATAGATGATATATTGCTATATTTTCTAATAGTTGTCCCAACTTAGTATATCTTCGTTTCTTTTCTAGGCTGCCCTTATAGCCTTATAGTACTTGTCCTCTAGGTACTATACTTCCTTAGGATCTATATCCTCGACTTCCCTATTGTATAGCCCTATCTAGGGCTTAAAACAGCGCTCTTTTATATCGTTGAGCTAGAAGATTTCCTTATATAGCCTGAACGCCTTGCTAGTTATATAGTCGAACCTAGCTCTAAGGTCTATATTGTTGTACTAAAGCCTCTCGACTTGTTCTTTAAGCTTCTTCACTTCTATCTTTTATTTAGTTAGCGACTAGTTGAGTATCTAGAATTCATCTTATACCTATCTAGGTAGTATATTAAGTTGGTCTAGGTCTATATATTGCTAAACTAACCTATCTTTATAATATAGTTGCTTATTAGCGTTACTAGTATTCTAGCTTTCTCTATCTATTATTCCGTTAGCTATAAGTTATATAGTGTTGTCTATTCGCTTATCCCTTTGATAGAGGTAGTATAGGCCAGCGAAGGTGTACACCTCTATATAGGCTGCAAGCTCCTATATACATTAGGTGCTCTATTGCAAGACAACGTCTATAATACTCTATTATATAGCTTCGGTAGTTTCGTAGTAGACGAATTCCTCTATTGCTTCGTCCTCTCTAGGATCTCTATACTTAAGGACTTAGTCGATAGCATTGTCTAGATTATCCTAGTTATATTGCTTATAGGCTACAACTTCCTTCACTAGATAGGATTTCCTAATAGTAGCTATTTCATATCCTAGGATTAGCCTCCAACTATCCTTCTTCAAGCTCCTATACTCCTACTTGAAATATCCCTTCTTACTATAGTTGAAGTAAGTAATATCCAACTTATCCTTCTTTACTAGGCCTAGTCCCCTCTAGGTAGTATTGATATCTATAGCTCTAGAGTAGGTCCTATACACTATACTACAATATAAGCGCTTTTTCTTGTCATTAGCTTTGGGCACTACAATATATACCTTGTAGCCCTAGTGTTCCTAGTATTGCTCGAACTATCGATTGTCGATAGTAATAGTAAATACTATATAGTTGTCTAATATAACTATATCCTAGTCCTCCTTGATTAGTTTGTCCTTAATATTGTCCTTAAATCTATTATAGAAATGCCTCTTCAAGGTGTCCTCTCCCTACTAGACTCTAAATATCTATTATTAGAACTCTAAAGTATATATAGCTACTAACTTAATCTATTATAGCTTATTAAACTATATCTTAGCCTAGGAGTATTTATTGTAGATTCTAAAGACCTTAGTAATAGCATCTTCGAACTTAGTAAATATATTGAATATAATATTAGTCTCAAGGTTTCATTTATCCTCAATATTCTCTAGATAATCCTACTAGGTAGGTTTAAACTACTCGAAGGTATATCCCTCGAGGTAGGTAATAACGAAGAGTACCTTAGATACTTTGTTAGAGAACTTGTAGCTATTGATCTAGAAGTAGGTCCTAAACTAGGTAATAAAGCTCTACAACTTATCCTTCTAAGTTCTATCAAAGTATAGTAGCTTTACAACCTTAGGTCCCCTAGGGGCCCTATTACTAGCTATAGGGGTATCGATACCCCTTATACTAGTATACAAGTTGTCGATATATTAGTCTAGCTTCTAGTAAGCGGCATTCACCTAGTCTATATAAGGTGTAGTAGCTACTCGCGCCTATAGCTTGGCGACTAGAGCCTAGAGAGTGGCGAGCTCGCCCTAAAGCTCCTAGTTATTGTTATTGTTGTCTAAATTAAGGGTAGTAGTAACCTTCTAGGTTATAGGAGGTGCAGCCTCCTTACCCTTTCTAGCTAAACTACTAGCTAATATAGCGAGATACCTCCAATCTAAACTATAATAGATAAAGGGAATAAAGCAATATATAACGAAACGTTTAGTCTAACTACTTTAAAAGGGTTTAGTCTATAGGGAGGTATCTTAATAGGTTAAACAATGTTTTAATAGAGCTAAAAGGTCTACAACAAGTTTAGTACAACTAGTCTCAATAGTACAATCAATACTATAATCTAATTACTTTGCTAAGGAAGCTCTAAGCTCCCTTATCAATGAGTAACTAACTAGCTAGCTTATATATATAATGATTCCTTTGTCCAAGTACTCTTTGTCACTTGGATCGCTTTCTTGCCTAGGTGATCCTTTACGTTGGCTCACCTAGATCACTTAGTGATCTAGTGATCCTTGGTGTTGGATTACCTCGTCCGTTCTGTGCTAAGCGTGATCCTGCCCTGATTGGTTGCTCAAGTGATTAGCTGCCGCTTGCGCCCTGCGCTGTGGCTGCAGCCTGCTGGCCGCATGTGTGGCTAGTTCGTGATAGATACTTATATAGTAGGCTACTAGTAGGTCTTAGTACTTTATATAGAGGTATGTAGTAACCTTTTAAGCGAGGTATATATACTAATAGGTTATATAAACAAGGATACTATATAGCTCGAGGATAGAGAAGGAGTCTATCCTTTTTTAACTACCTACTACTCTAATTTTTAGGGTTGTGTTATCTTTCCCCTTGAAGAAGGTTGTTTTATACTATTTTTTTTCTTCTTACTAACTCTCCTTCCCTCTTTGCTTTTTTCCTCCCCTTTTTCGCCTTTTTATATACAATTGTGCAGCTTCTTAGCAGGGTTTAGCTTTTTAGTAGGGGTTGGGGGGGGGGGGTAGGGGGGAGTAACCTCTAGGTTTTTCAAGGAGGGTTCGTATTAAGGTAAGGGATAGGGTTAGCTAAGCCAGAGTTATAGTTGGGGTAAGGGTTAAGAAGAGTTAGGGTTCTTTTCGAAGAGGGGTTAGGGTTAGACAAGCGACTCCTCGAAAATATAGCTTCCAAAGCTTGCATCCCGCGACAACGGTGTCATACAGCTATAAAACGGGTACCATTCGAATCGCACGATCGACGGCTTTCCAGCAGTACCGCTTTCTCGCATTTTGGAGCACAGGAAGCAGGCGTTGCAGTAGAGTTCGTTTTCTACGAAATGCACTCTACCCCCTGTACAGGGCGCCCTGCCAGGTTGGCCCGAGCGCCCTCGCCGCGAAAGAGAAATCAACTCTACTGCAAAGTGGCGTGGAATGGGGGAAGGGCGCGCTAGTCGCCGCATCATAGAGCTAGATGGTCTGATTGTATAACGCTAACGCGAGCGTCTTGCTATCTAGTGATCTCTCATTGGGAAACTTTCTAGTGGGCTACTCTCGATAAGAAAGATTATGCATGTTGCTCAGGTATGTTGCTAATGCTGTATTATTGTTAGGTTACTAATTCCTATTAGTCGCAATTAGACATCAACCTTTGCCTACTTGAGTTGTTGAAAGACGTAGAGAAGTTTGCATTCCGTCATAGATCGATCATAGAGCGGGCCCCCTTGCAGATATATGGCTCCGCGCTCGTATTTAGCCCAACTTTGAGCGAGATTAGAAAGCGGTATTGGGAGAAAAGGCTGTCCTTTATCGAAATGACCGCTGGAATCAGAGACTACTAGGGCGCGTACTACTAGACGCTCGAGGGGCATGGCGACTTGGTCAACGCAGATTTGATTTGTTGACAAAAGAGCAGCCTAGTTTCGGCTGTAAATAAATTGGACCGCTTCCGGCTCGGACTACCTAAGTGGCGGGTGTTTCAATCAACAGCTTCATGTGCCACCGCCATTAGCAGCATAAAGGGGATGCGACCTCTCTCTTTCGGACTATGCGGTGGGGCCAGAAAGAATATGCATGGCTCTGATTACAAGTAGGTCTTTCGCCCAAGCCTCGGAGTGCAAACCGATGAACTGCCCTTGACCTTATTTTCGTTTCTTGTTCAGCTTGCTTTTTACTTTTCCGTGTCCATCTCGCAACCATGGAGAGCACTGCGACGGCAAAACACGCTTCCACCACAGGCGGCAGCACGATGCCGCGTCCTCCGGACTACGAAGTCGTGGAATGGCAAACCCATATCACTGAGAACGACTGCAGCCTCACCGTCCGCACCGAAAACGGGACCGTCGTTTACTGCAATTATGACCCCTTGCGCTTCCACGAGTCTCCTAGAGCAATGCATCAATACTTGACGGACCTTCGCGTCCTTCGGGACGATGACGACGAAGCTTTCGACGACACCCTAGATCGGCTGGTAAAGCCGTTCGAGGACCTCATCCTTGAGCTGGCACGTGGTGCACCGCAGCTGCCAGAGAGCGAACGTCTAAACCTCGGGCAGTATTTGTTTCCTCGGCAGTTTGTCTGCGAAGTCCACGCCAGGAATGAGGTGCTGCAAGCGATCAAGGTGGACAAAGCGCACGGCCGGCTCAGCCCTTTCGTCAAGGTTGACGACCGGTTTGTGGACGAGCTCGACGTGCCATCCTACACGCCGTCTGAAGTGGAAATATGCCACCAAGTCGGCGTAAACCCCTGGCATCGTCTTATCAAACATCCGCGGCAAGTTTCTGTCCGCGACGGCTGCAGCGGCAACGCTACTGTCTTGTTTTTCAAGCGTGTCCAGTATGACCGGCCGGAGTTGCAGTGGGCTTCTGAAGTATCGACGGCCGCAGCCCTAGCGACACAGCTCCCGCCCGCCCCGGAAACATTTGTCAGCCGCCTGCGCGGCATCGTACGCGACGATGCCGGGCTCTACGGCATGCTTTTCGACTGGATCGCGGAAAAGGGTGGCTACGGAGTCCTGTCTCGGGCCAGAGCGGAGGAGGCTGGGCCCGAGCTAAGGCGGCGTTGGGCTGAGCAAGTACGCGGCTCGCTGGGGGCTATCCACAGGCTTGGGCAAGTGTGGGGTGACGTCAAAGACGAGAACGTTCTTATCGACGAGGATGATAATGCATGGATAATAGACTTCGGTCTCGGGACTTACACTCCTGGGTGGGTCGATTTGGACAAAGCCGGCACGGTCCAAGGCGATTTGCAAGGCCTGGCCAAAATCCTCGAGATTCTGTGTTGATAGCTGCGACAATAGGTACGGGGACAGACGCATATGAGCACGTTATTTAACACTTGGGTTCGAGGATTATGATCATGGCACACATCAGGGCCGCATACCACACACCCAGGAAGCCCGAGCCCGTGACATCCAGTGGTTGGCTGCTTCACAGAGGGGTGCACGGACTTACGGTGATCTTGCATCGAAGACAATTCTGCTGCTAGGGCTCCGGCCGGCTTTAAGCGGGCCGGGTGAGCCAGGGGTGAGCCAAGGCGGCTCATCCTGCTCTATTGGTCGCGCGAGCTAGGGTGAGCTGCGCTCTAGGCACTTCTAACAAGTGGGGCCGGAGGATGAGAAGTTCGTCATAGAATTTAGATTTTCTATCAAAGCTAACCTAAATGATTTCCCAAAACGAAAGTCAGAGATCAAGGCCAGCCTTAAACTCTATAGAATTGCTCCTCTGCAGGCCCAGCCTCAGAACCGCATCAGATGTTTGGTTAACCAAGTTCTTGCCAGCAAGCACCCGTTTGTCCTAACATCTGCAAATAAACAACGCCACACTGCCCTTCGCCCACAGGCAAGCCCAAATACTGCAATGGAAATGCGTTACCCATCAGGGGCTTCGTGTACAAGCCCTGCAGGCCTTGTGGTGAAATTGGCAGTTGGCCCCGCCGCATTGAGTCCGGTTCCTCCCGTTTTGGAATTGGCAGCGGCAGCAACGCCAGCCGATGGGGATTAGGTTGTGGTTAACCCAGCAATCGTCTCTGCCACATGTGCCTGCCACCATGGTGGTGTGAGTGGCGAATTTGGGCGTGCAGCGCAGGAGCGCACCGGTAGTCGCGTGCCGGCGATTGGCCTGGCGGGCCGCAGCGCAATAGTTCGGGTCCGTAGGCTGGTACCACTTTGCGCCATTCTGGTGGCCGCAGACGAAGCTTCTCTTGTGGGCAGTACACATGGCTTCTCGCTTTTGGGCTGCGGCGTTGAGTGGGCAGGCTTTTTGGCGTACGGGTCTCCGGGTATCCGTATGTGATGAACGGGGTTTGTTTTTGATGCTTTGTTGCCAGAAATTCCGTAGGGCAGTCCTAAAACTCGACGATGGTGGTGGTCTGAGAAATGAGATTGGATGCCTTGCCCTAGGTCTCCAAAAGATGCTGATGGCGGTTGTGTCATCTCGCGACTAAAGAGGCTGGTCGAGAGAGCAATTCCGGTACTACATCGAGCTGTCTTCTCGCGAATGAAGATCCTTCTGCCACTGCGGCTGCAAGGGCTGCAAACGCTTAGTACGAGTGCCGCACATGACTGCGTTATGATTGGGTCATGTCATCTGACGTTCTGCCACTGCGGCTGCGGGGGCTGCCCAAACGCTATATACGAGGGCCGCACATGCTGCGTCGTGATTGCGTTGTGAAGAAGTCGTCAGGGGACCTCGAGGCATCTCTCGCACCTCAAATACCGGAACCTTCATGAGCACCAACCTCACGCCTCAAAACCTAGCACACCCATCACTCTCCCCATGATGGATATTGCAACCGGCGTCATAGGTGTTGCAGGAACAGCGCTACACTGCGTGCGTCTGCTGGCGGATGACGTCGAGAACATTATCAATGCGCCCAACGCTGTCAAGTTACTCAAGGACGATTTGGAGGGAAAGGTGCGCCAGGCCTTCTCTCGTGACTTTCGTGGTATCTCGGAACGGGCATGGCTTCAGTTCTTTTCTTTGCACCATTGTGTTTCGGTTCCCTCTCATCTTACTGGAAGGTGCTCGAACTTGATCCCGGAATCTCTGCGGATACAATTGAGCAACTCGGGATACAAGACTCTCGGCGCTGTAGGGCCATTGTGCGGCCATGCAGGAATGGAACAAGCCAATAACATGAAGCGGGGTCGTGTTTTTCTTCCTCAAGTGCATCCCGTTCGGTCCTAACGAGTCTCCAACTCACAGCAGCCCCTCTAACCACTCTCGGCTCCCTTGCCCCAGTTGCGAGCTGACCTTCACCAACATCTTCACCCTGAATCGGCACCAAGAAGCCAAACACCACTCCGGATCAGAGAAGCACTTGTGCCCACACGTGCAATGCACCAGGAAAGGGGTCCGGTCTAGCTTCGAGCGGGAGGACGGCTTGCGGCGGCACCTCCAGAAATGCAAATACCAACCCCGCAACGAGAGCTCTCCGGTTCTATCTCAGGAGGGGTTCGAAAAGCTACAGGCCCGGAAACGCAGTCACCCCACGGCTGGGGAACCGAGCGGCCGTCGCCAGCGGAGAAGAGCGGCGGTAGGAGACGGGGATGATGGCGTGTCGGGTGACGAGGCACTGATCAAGGCTCTGAGACGCAAGTATCGGTCTCAGGTTGAGGCTCTGGAGGCAAAAGAACGAGAATGCCAGCAGGAGAGGTCCAGCTTGGAGATTCTTGCCGCTTGCATTAAGGATTTGGAGGGGAAGCGGGACACGGCGGACTGACGCGGTTTTTCTGATCGGAGAAAGGGGGCTACTCACTGGTCCTACCAGCGAGGTCGAGTTGGCCGAGCGTCAATTGTACCCCCTTTTTAACTCGGTGGCCTGGTCGCATGATGCAATTGAACCAGCTGTCGGGTTTAGCAAATGGCCTGGCATTTCTCCATGGCTCACCGAAGCACTCCACCGAAGCTGCGACGGTCAAGGTCGATTGCATTCGTCATGGCGATCTTAAACCGGCCAACATCCTCTGGTTTCGTGTGGAGGAGGACGGCCACTCGACCAATATCTTTAAGATAGCCGACTTCGGCACTGCTGTTCCCCACGGGAAGACCGTGCGACCCATCCCGAGAAATGCAATGAAAATCCCCCGGTTCTCAGCTCGTTTCCTCCTCCACTGATTTCTCCCGGACCGTATTCGCGACCATCCGGTCGCATTGCCGTTTAATAACTTCGATCGCCTTCTCGTCCGATACCGCGAACCACTTGCGGTTCAGCCTCATGCACCCGTGGCAGTGATCCATGAACGCTTTCAACCTGAATTAATGGATGCCGTACCGTTGTCCTGACCTCTTTTCCAAGTCTACCAAGTCCTCGACGTCTTCCATCTAGAGAAGATTCCTTGTGTTCAATCGCCCCTTCGTAAGTCTCATCCGTAAATCTTCACGTTCGTCAAATCACAAAATATTAAACCATTCCGTAAGGATTCTTCGCCATCCTCGCGGTCCATTTCTGAATGACATCAACGGCCACTTCCCCCGACACCTCGAACCACTCCTCGTGCTGGACGCGGCAAGGCCAGCACGCGACCCGGACCCGGCAATCCTCAAGCTCCGCGTGGCACAGCGCCTCGGCCCGCCGCGGATAGGGGACCAACACCGCATCTTTGGAGTCCACCGGATACGCGGCCGCCACCTGCCGGTCGCAAGCCGTCTGCCACTCGATGTGCCGTGTAGTCACGTCACGAGACGTGTATCCAATTTTGACGTACTTGGGATTCTCCTTGACCGTGTACGCATACAGGAAGCCCCACTCGACTGCCTGTTCTTCTTTCGTTAGGGGCTCCCGCCACTTGCCGGTGACGCGCTGGCGAATGGACTCGTGGTCTCTGGGTTCGTCAGACCGGTCGACAATGCGTAGCAGGGACTCGTCGTGGCCGGACGGCGTGGACCTGCTATAAATGTCTTGCTCAAACTCCATGAGCGACTGCAGCGCGGGCGTGGACGACGGTCCCACCAGGGCGGCGGCCCGCGTGTGACGAAACGTCCGGTCTGACCGCTCTGAAAGGGTTCAGTCCGTAAGGAGGTAAGCTTGATAGGTCAAACAATGTTTCGGTAGAGCCAAAAGGTCTACAACAAGTTTAATACAACTAGTCTCAATAATATAACTATAATCCGAGTCTAATTACTTTGCTAAGGAAGCTCCAAGCTCCCTCATCAACGAGTAACTAACTAGCTAGCTTATATATATGATGATTCCTTTGACCAAGTACCCTTTGTTTGGTGTACGTTCCACGCTCACCAGTGAGCCTGGTGAGCACGCTCACCTGGCTCACCAACTGATCTGGGTGATCTTTATTCGCGGCTCGCCTGGCTCACCAACTACTCTTGGTGAGCCACCTATGCGGCCCGTTGGTCTCCTAATCTGTTCCGATTGGCTGGCCCTGCGCCTCCTGCGCCCCACTGGGCCTGCTTTTATGGTTGGTTCGTGACAGTAAGATGACTCTTTTAAAAGAAAATATAAGGGTTGTAAGGGAGAAAGAGAAAAAGAGAAAAAGCCTATAGCGGTTAGCAGGAACGACACGTTGATCGTAGCTAGTAGTTGCAAAAATACAAGTAAGGGGTCCTTGCCCGACCCTACTAGTACTGCTTCGGCCCGCTATCGCTAATGAGAACTACATAATGTTGTACTTTAAGGTGTTAGTTTATTAGGGTATTTCCATTCTTAGATCGACAAATTTGTGTCACCAATCATCCAAGCTTGCCCGTAGTTATAGAGCGTATAGTTCTCCACTGTGAACTCCGAGAACGGTGACAGATCAAGCCCGCCGACTGCATCGAAGGTGCCTTCAAGAGAGGTTGTAGGATGACTCTGGCAACGTGAGCCACCACTATCGGCGTCGCCAGTCCATCTTTCTGTGATATCTGTGCCCACCTGGGTATTGCTTGATGGTGTCTGCGCCGCAACCCCTACAGAAGAGACCCCAGGATTCCCAGTTCTCTCAAGGTTACCCGTGCTCCCAGGGCTGTACCACTCGGGGGGTATCCCGAACGAACTCCTATTAGCGGTAGATTCCATAGTCGTTTTCTCGTCACGGTCCTCAAGCAAGGCATTCACCTCTTCAGAGGCGACGACATGCATGAGGTCAGTCAAGACCCCGGCGGCTTGAGTCCAGACGTGGGCCGTCAGTCCAGCAGCTTTCGACGCATGAATTAAGCGTGCGATGCTGCGTTTGCAGTCCTGTCCTACGGGAGAGACTGGATTCTTCAATGCCAGCAAGCCGAGAACCACACCAGCGGCGAAGGCATGGACCCCTAGGTGGATGTTAATGGGGCTGTTTTTCATGGAGCGCAGTATCGGCAACGATCCCTCGCTGCCGATCATCGATGTCCGCATCGCAGAGATGAAGCACTGCTGGAAGCCGATCTTCCAGATGTCGTCCTCGGGGAGGCTCAGCCCGGCAGAAGGGCGTGCTGGTGGTGAAGCACATCTCGAGTCAGACATGAAAGGTCGGAAGAGGGCGAGCTGGATGTTGTCGTATGCTATTTGCAAAGCCATGGCCTGCATTGCAACCCTGCACCGGTGGGATCCTTCCAAAGAAGGGCCAGAGTATGTCGCGAGTTGCAGTTCTCGGGGCACACTCCTTTCCCATTCCAACAGGCGTTGGTGTAGAGCTTTGGCCCGTTGTATGGCGAGGTTCGGATGGGACGGCCGGGTCAAATACAGGTCCCTGGAAAGAGATGATGCGATCATGTAGATCTTTGTTCTGTACCGGACGTATGAACAGAGACTGATCGGACCCTTGCCCCCATCTTGGCGTCTTCCCTGGGATCCGCTTGCTCTTGAGGGTACTAAATCTCTTTCAAGATCCTCTGGAAGCCGAACATCACACTCTTCTTCGTTCATCCTTGATGGTTTACCGTGCGTCAGGGCAACGTAACTGGGATGGATATTAGCTAGGTTTCACGGACGTCTCGAAGCCTACGTACGTTGATCCGGTGAACACACTCCACCAGACATGCCGGCGGATCTGGCGTTCGACAAAGCCCATCTCCCCCCAAGTCGACTCTTGATGTAAGCCGATGTCTTGTGCTGTATTCATAGTCGCATCCATGGTGATTGCGAACAAGTTTGGTTGTCTGGCAGAAAGATAGTAGCTCGCAAGCAAGAAGGAGAAGGCAACCGATTCCACTGTTGGCTGCTCCATGGCGGACAGGTACTCTTTCTGAGCAGCCTCAGCCAGGACCGTTTTGGTGTGAGTCAAGTCGACAAGGTGTGAAACGGAATCTTTGTCAACCAGGAAATCAATGCCGATGACCAACACAATCAACCCGAGCATTACCAGGGGCTTCTGGCGAGCATCGGCAAGCCCAGTGCTGAAGATGGGTTCCAGCCGAGCGCGGAGACTGTTCTCGTCGACAACACTCAGATACCAGTGCATCGAGTCGAGATACGACTGCAATAATGCCTCGCACACTTCTGAGGAAGGGAGAGCGACCCCCACAATCTCTGATACGGGAATCAGTCGTTCATCTCCGGTGCACGACGGAGTCTCGTGTGGCGGGGCATCGGGTATAGCATCAACATGACGTCTGGGGGGATTCGAAAACCGGTACATTTTGAGTATCTCAGGGACTTTCGTAAGCGAGGGATGCTTGCTTGGGGTCAGATCTTCCCATGACTTACCCGATTTGCCATGTATAGGGCGGACCTGACCTCCCGAGTCTCGCCGGCTTCGTGCTCAGACCGTGACGGAGACAGCTGGGCAACTGGCAGAAGGCCCATATTCCCTTCATCCTGCCGCACTGCAGCGAGTTCGTGGCTGGTTCTACTGATAGATTCAAGGAGTGTGGTGGAAGAGGCGTCGTGAAAATGAGGCCTTGGTGCTGTGTTGCGAGGAGTTCGAGGGAGCCTGGACATGCCCGATGAGGAGGGAAGGCTTCGTACTCTCGGTCTACAAGAAGCGTCAATGGTGACGGATACGACGACTTTCGGCTAGGGGCAACTCACCTTCCAAGTTCTGGTACCTCTCTGCATTCAACGTTGGCGTGAACACAGAGCGGACATGGGCGGCTTCTATCACACTATCCACGCTCGTCAACGAGAAAGAACGCCACTGGAGGACAGTCTCGGTACCTTGAGTTTCTGGCGCCGGCATCTTGCGCACGCATTGCGAATTCTCTTCCGGTCCGGGCCTGAAAGCAAACTTGTGGTATGGTCTATCTCCCCTGGTTGTACGTTAACCCACCCCTTGAAGCTCATGATGCCCTCTGCCACCAAATGAGGGCGATCTGGGGCATAGAGAAACCTGGCGTAATTGGGGACCCCGGAGAGGATCTGTGGATAGGTTGGAAGAGCCTATTCCGGTGGTAGAAACATTTCCACCGGGAGAGAGTTTGGATAACTTCCGCCGGACTCGGACGCAGATCCAAGTCTAGCAGCAACCGGCTGTCGCCCGTTCGGGACGTAACCGGTCAGGTGACCGGCACCCCTTTTCAAGGTGAGGGGCATTTAGCTCCACTCGTGATCTGTTGCGTGGCTTAGCCCGGCGCTGGCCCACCACTCTGCATTTGCCGTTGCAGGCAGCTCCTCCCTGGCCCACACATCATTCAGCACGGCCACACAGTGTACCGGCCCAGTAATCATTGGACGAGCATACAGCATCTTGCGATTAGACTAACGAATATTGAGACAAGGAGTCGGGGTTTATCGTTTTACACTGATGTGCGACCAGTTGGACCCTGCCGCCTACAGCTGGCTCTTCCACTTTCGTCTGTACTCATCGGTCCTCCCAGGCTCATCCCTCGCAGCGATCGCGGCCCGGAAGCCATCCTCCTGGGCCAGCTTCTGCCACGCAACGCCCTCGGGCGAATTTCTTGTAATGCCATCAAAGATGGTGGCCAGCTTCTGGGCCCTCTCCATTTGGCCCTCGACACACCCGTTGATGACCAGCTTGTGCATCCAGTTCTGATTGATCGGCACCGTCTTGATCCTGTCGGTGAGAAGCTGGATCGTGTGCTCGAGTTCGTCCTCGGGGACCGACTTGAGAACCAGGCCCATCCCCTCGGCTTCCTTGCCGCTGATCAAATCCCCAGTGAAGAGCATCCGCTTCGCCTTTTCGACCCCGATGCGGAGGGCCCACATCGCCGTGGTGGGGCATCCCCAGACCCGAGCCGGCGGATATCCAATTCGGGCGTTATCCGCCATGACAACAAGGTCGCAGGAGAGGGCAATGTCACTGCCCCCAGCAACGGCAGCCCCGTGAACCTGGGCGATGGTCGGCTTGGCGCTGTGGAAGAGGCTCGCGAAGCACTCGGTGTTCTCCTTCATCATCGCATAGTCCATCAGGGGATCGTAGCCATCGCTGACATCCTGACTGCCGGCGGTCCGCCCACGCTCTGCGCGCTGGGCGAAGATGCCGAGGTCATAGCCGCCGCAGAAGCCTGGCCCGGAGCCTTTGAGGACGATGCAGTGGACCCCGGGGTCCTCGTTTGCCCGCATCACGCAGGCTTGGAGGGCCCGCGGCAGCTCCGAGTCGATGGCGTTGAAATGTTTCGGGCGGTTAAGTGTGAGATAAGCCACCTTGCCATCTTCAGAAGTGTTGTAAAGAACAGGAGAAGCCATGGCAGGATATTTTTGAAGTGTGAAGCGAGATAATGTTGCGGGAGCTGCGATGGTGGTCGGTGTGTGTGGAGAGGACGTCCAGCCAGCTTCCACTCCTGGACCCAAGCCAGCGCTTTTATGGTTCACGGGGCGGTTCTTCCAAGAGCAGAAAATTGGAAACATCCGAGGCTCACAGGCGTCAGGAGCCGACGAGCTCACCTCAGGAGCCGATGCGGGGTAAAACAGGGGCATGGGAACAATTATCTGGACGAGGGTGTATATAACGGAACAATCGCATCGGCCAGCCTCAATGTTTGAAAGCTTTGCCACAAATAATGAATCGTTCCAGCACAAGCCCTTCCAGGTCTCTTAGTATCCTCTTGACCAGTCTTTACCTCCACACTCAGAATGACTTCATTGTACATGCCCGAGGGAAACCTGCCGTCCGTTCTCTTCGCCGAGAATGAAGTAGCTGAGGACCAGCCCATATGGGTCGATGCTGAGACTGACTCTCAGACAGTCACCAAGTCGATGGCTCGAGATCTAGTCCGCCGAATTGCACATGGCTATCTTTCCGCTGGCCTGGTGAAGCCAAATGCCCAGCCTCCGAGCGTTGTCGTTTTGTACTCCGAGAACCAGCCGATCCATTTCCCCAACATTCTCGCCGTCATTGCTACCGGCGGTACAGTCGCCACCTGTCCGTGGCAAGCCACCGTCGACGAGCTCGTGTACCGGATCAAGATCCTCCGTCCCACCGCCATCGTATGCTCGAAGAGCTCCGTGCAGCGAGCATCGCAGGCGCGGGTCATGACAGACCACAGTTTCGAGATTCTGGTCCAGGACTCGGCTACCATGGATGTCGTGGGGCATGACAGTAAAAGGTCTTTGCTGTCACATCACCGCCACGACTGGGATGAGAGCTGGAATGAGGAAGTCGCCAATCGAGCCAGCGTGATTGTCTTCTCCAGCGGCACAACCGGCTTCCCCAAAGGTTTGAGATACTTCCTGCCAATGCCGGCTCGAATACTAAAGCTTCCCAGGGGTTACTATCTCCCAGAAAAATATCATTGCAATGGTCTACCAAATGAGATCCCGTTGGTCGAGCATTCTGCACACCCGAACTCGTTGGCCGAGAGCGATCGGGACCCTTGACAGCTCCCACGTCGCAGGCATGGTGGGCAACTGCTTCCTGCCACTCGGAATCGGTCTCACCAACTACCTCGTCCCCGGGAGCAACATTGATCTTCTACTGATAACGTTGGAGAAGCGGCAGATCAACATCATGACGGCGGTCCCGCCGATACTTCAGCGTCTGACGGCCCACCCCGGATGGCCTACTGCGGACATCCGCTCCCTACAGCATGTCGTCGTTGGCGCGGCGCGGTGCCCTCCCGACGTCCAGCAGGCAGTCACGGAGAGAATGACTGAGGGCGCCTTTTGTCAACAGGCATGGGGTATGACGGAGCTTACATGCCTAGCCACGATGCCCGTGCCGGGTGCTCTGGGCCCGTGGGAAAGTGTTGGCACAGCTCTGGATGGTAATAGAATCAAGATCTGTGGCGAGGACGGTACTGAGGTACCCGTGGGGCAGCAAGGTGAGGTGTACATCTCAGGTGAGACTTTCCTGTGCTGGAGGTGGAATCAGTCTGACAAACAGCATAGGTCCCACGAAAACCAACGGGTACTACGGCCAAACGGAGGAGCAGAGGCGCGAAGTCTTTGTAGACGAGTGGATGAGGACCGGAGATCTCGGCCATGTCGACTCTCGCGGATACCTGTTCATCACTGGCCGAAATAAGGTATGCTGTGCCGGCAGGAGTGGGTTGGAACCTGACCGGGGACGCTGACCGTGCGGACAGGACCTGATCAAGTACAACGGAACGCAAGTGTCGCCTCGCGAAATCGAAGGTGTGGTGAAGGGACACAACGCCGTCGAGGACGCGGCCGTTGTGGGGCAAGAGCTGGAGGACGGCAACGAGCTGCCGACGGCGTTCGTTGTTCTGAAGGACGACGTCGATAATCCGGCGCGACTGATGGAGGAAATTGGTGCCTTCACCGCAAAACATGTGAGCCCGTACAAAAGGCTCCGTGGGGGCGTACACAGGATTCCGGCAATTCCCAGGAATCCAATGGGCAAGGTGCTGTATCAGGAGTTGAGAGCCATGGCACAGGCACTCCGGCAGAAAGCGGTCCAGCCTAAGCTGTAGCAGCTGTATAGTACTCCAAAACGACGCCTAGAAGCTCCGTCTGAGACCATTTGCGTAAGCGTCGCCTGGTTAAAGTGAGTGATCTAATATCGCGTTGTCAGTACTGGTCGCAACACCTCCTGAGCCTCTGGCAATTAGAAATGCTTGTCTGCACCTGGAGGGCATTCGCTGGCCATGCAGGGGCTGTCCGGTTTTCATGTTGGGCGGGATCGACGTGCCGGCTGTAGACCGCGACCATTGTTTGCTGCGGATACGGCTGTCGGCCGCCGTCGACACATTCGCCTCCCCTTGCGCTTCAAACTGCCCTCCATATAGCCTAACAAGACGCCGCGCTTCCCAACATCGCTTATAGTTACGCAGCAGGACTAGCACGTTCACTTCTTCTTGATCCACTATCCCAGCTCCAACCAATGGACCCTTTTCTGCCATGACAGCAGGAGACTTGAAGACTGAGAACTCTGGTTTATTTTGCGTCAGCAGTCAAATTAAATAATAATCAGTCGGCTGCTTCCTCCCGCCCTCCTGTCTCGGTGCAATTAGACTTACCAAACGATGTTTAAAGCATCACAACCGTCGGAGCCAGCGTTACCAGGGCCAGAAGCTGACCGAGGTTCCATTCCTTACCCAGCTGGCCCCATTCGACCTGTGTGTTTCGCCATGGATTGTATGATATCAGAGTGTACAGATAGACGGCCGCGCTGCCAAGCATCTCGCCGTATCCCAAGGGCCAGATATGTGCGCTCGTTCTTGGGTCTTGGTAGATGGCATATGCAACGCGGTCGAGCTCTCTATCGTCTCGCTGCCACAGGGGTCGCGTCGGGTCGGTGGGGGACATGAGTGCGTCGTTGACCACTGGCGCATAGTGGTTCCTAAACCTCTTTCAAGGAGACAATCTCGCTACTGCTGAGCGTACAGCAAGTTCGTCCCAAAAAAGTCGAGCGGCTGCGTAGGAGAAGACGGTGATGGCGAATCGTGTGGCGATGAAAAGACTGTTGGTGTTGGCACGTCCCGGGGTGTTTGTCTCGCGGTATATTGCCATATAATGCTCGACGCCTCCGCAAATCACGTTGCTGAAGTCGTCAAAGTCGAAAGCATCGTTGACTGTAGATGAATCCCTGCCTACGCGGACCCATTGCAGCAATCCGACAGAGGGAGCGGCGGCGACCAAGCAGACAAGAGGAAGCTGGCTAAACTCTGAGTCGACGGGAGAGCCTCCCTTGACCAAGTCGATCGCCGCGAAGCAACGGTTGACCCGCCATGACCAGAACAGCATCACAAGAGACAGACTGAGATGAGGAGGGCAATGTTTTGGTCGCTCACAGGGAAAAAGTGCGGCCCTTTGAGTTGGAAGTCGAGAAACAAAGCAAGGGGCGCTGCGGCAAAGAAAAAAGCTGCGCCTTCTATGACGGAATCTAGAGTGCGGCGAAAGCAGCGGTACGCCGGGTGTTGTATCGATTGGCATTGCCGTAGCGTCCTCGATCGCGTCAGGTAGAGCTCGTAGACGACGAGGGCTGAAGCCAGGAGCATGCTGACGACCTGGACCCAATAAACAACGAACATGCCGGGCCGTTGATGTCGATCAGTCGGTCCCACCGAAAGCTGCTGCAAGCCTCGCGCTGGCAAGTCTGGCCGGGATCCCGGAGGACACGAGTGAAGTAAGGAGCCTGATAGCTGTCGTTGAGAAACCACTCTAGCGGGCCGGAATCAGGAGGCGGCCTGAGAGCGGCGAGGGCCGGGAGCGACGCAGAAAAGTTGGCGCGCAGGGCCAACTCCCAGTCGAGTACCTGGCCGTAGCTGGGCACATTTTGCATCTGGGGGGGGGAGGGCATTTCGGAAGTAAGCTTCAGCGGCTTTGGCGTTGACTTAGTCTGCCACGAAAAAGGATGGTTCCCTGTCACTGAAGGGCAGGTCGTAAACTGCATATTTATCCTCATCTGGCCAGTCGTTGGAACCAGCTTCCGTAGAATTCCTTGACGAGGTCGCAGTTGCGTGTGAAGTTGAGTGGTTCGATTGGCGGTGGGATCCAGCCTGCAGCAGTCACGTCAGGGGACAGTGACATTGTTTGTTTGTTGACTGGGAAAAGGGGTCAGAGCGAGTGTTTGTTGAAGACGCGTGAAGCACATGTTGAGTGTAGAAAAAAGCGCACCGCATCAGCTTTATATTCGGTAAAGGGGCCGGGCGCCTCAGTCAAAATAATACAATGCAAACAAATTACATCTGTAGTGCGTGTTTCATCCGAGCCTCCTCAGAGCGACGGCCCTGGCTGCAACCTGACCATCCCCAAATCGTGCAGGCAGAGTGTCCTCCGCTCGTCTGCCTAGGGCGGGGCTGCCCGATGGCAGTGCTCAATTGGCCGCTGTGCCGCCCTTCTGCATAAGCCCTCCTGCATAGGTAAGCCTGAGCGGTTGCATGGCCAGCTCGACATGATCTACATATGTAGTTGTGGGAAGCTTTGGGCTTGGGTTTCGGTGTTGAAAGTGAAAGTGAAAGATGGAGGGGCAATTGATATACGGGATATGCTGGAGGTTATTAAAGACCATTGGCTTTGCTGCTGCTGTCGGTTGTTCTATATCACTACAAAACCAGCAATTCTTTGAAAGAGCTCAAGAGGTTGTGAATTGGCCTGAAACTAAGAGCAGGCTAATTACGGAGTATAACCAACACAAACACAAACCCAACTCTAAACCCAACCCTAAACCAACTGCGAGCCCAACCAGAATTCAAGCCAACTATCCCAACCCGAACTAAAACCAACGACAATCCAGCAACGGCCCCAGGCCCGACCCCGACACAATGTCACATTTGGGGTCCGTTTTTTGAGCAGATCGGCCACACTCTGCCTAAATGTGCTTCCTGAGAGTTGCAAGAGAAACCTCGCGAAATATTACGTACACACACCTACCATCAAGTCGCCAAGCTGTCACGCCGTCAAGCCGTGACGCCGTCCGGCCGTCAAGCCGTGACGCCGTCCGGCCGTCAATCAAGTCATCAGGCCATCACGCCGTCAATCAAGTCATCAGGCCATCAAGCCGTCAAGCCGCCAAGTTGTGAGGTGTAAAAATGGAGCAAAATAGTAGTAAACTAACTGCCCGCAGAATGGAACAATGTGGGGCGATCTTGGAAGACTAGCTTACTCAGGTACTGTGGGGTTCGTGACTCGTGACTCTTGGACTTCAATAAGAAGGATAGGGAAAGGGGGTGGAACCAGGGGAATCGTTTAACTTCATTTCGGCGGGCCCACCCAAGTGCGAAACATAATTACACAAAATCCAGACGCTGGGCAAGCTGTGCCAGCCCCGAATAACAGCGACAGTCAAAAACTTCCCTTCTTCCCACCATACATACAACGTGCTTCCTATCGCGACTTATTGCAGCGTGGTTATCTCCCGTCTTGTGCATGGATCCAGCAGTCGTCAGCCCTTTTACCACCGACCTGGAACATGGTGCCCGCTCACCTGACGTTGGCCAGTCCGAACCTGAGGGCGATAACGACGCTCTAGAAGATCAAACGCTCATTCCCGGCAACTATATTGGGGAGTCCACACCCAGAAGCCATCGCACATGGAAGGTCCATAGGTTCCAAAGTCGTGTTGAAGGTTAGCATTCGCTGTCGCATAGAAGGCTTGTCGGGTTGTCTCGAGCGCTAATGACCCGAGTGTCCAGATGTTTTGCGATGCGTTCTTACTCCCGTCCGTCGCATAATGCGCGGGGGTTATGGCACATTACGCGTTTCCGCTTTCGATCCCGGTGCAGGTTTCGTCACGGAGCCCATCGGATCTGGATCTGACGGAGGGCAACGCCAACCCTCCTCGGCGTTGACCGCGTTGCGAGAGACACTCTGTGCCTCGTATCTGAACTGTCTCATCGTCTTCGTCCCAATTGGCCTTGGAGCTTATCTCGCAAACTTGTCCCCGATACTGGTCTTCACACTAAATGCCATCGCCATTGTACCCCTAGCATCGCTGCTGACGACTGCGACAGAGCGCGTTGCTGACCATGCCGGAGACCTCGTTGGCTCGCTCCTGAACGTCAGCCTGGGCAACCTTGTGGAGTTAATCTTATTGTAAGTTCGGCGAAGTTCATCCGGATATAAATACCTGGAATTGTGCTAACTTGAGCTCTAGCATGTAAGTCGGATTGTTGGACCAAACCTCTCCGGCACTGACCAGATCAGCGTGGCCCTAAGGAATAACCAAGTTGCCGTCGTCCAAGCGTCGATTCTCGGATCAATTCTCGTCAATAACCTGTTGATTCTCGGTTCTGCGCTCCTCACGGCGAGTCTGTCTGACCAGCTGCCTCTTCACAACGGCACAGAGACACGTCTCCTCAGCTGTCTTCTTTTTGTATCCGTTTTCGTTTTTATCTTACCAGTCAGTTGGTTCCAGGGCTCCGATCTACCCAGGTAGCTGCTAACTCCTGTGTTGTTGAAGACAGCGTTCGATTCCACGTTTAACAATTCCCAAACGGCAAGCGCGGCGACGTTGAAAATGACTAGAATCTCGGCATTGATAGTGTTGCTGATTTATGTCATGTACTTTGTTCACGAGTTGAAGACGCAGCGTGTCATACACGACACGCGTGGAGTTGGCGTCGCAACTGACTCGAGTCCGAGTCACACGTCGATCCCCCTCGCACGTACCATCCGATTTGCGGACGAAGGAGCCACAACATCTGCCGGCAATGTGGCCTCCAAGACGCCGAACCCAATCATGCTAGGCGACATGAGTCCGGTCCCGACAAACGACGATGACCATGGCAAATTTGAGGACGACATGGAGGGCGGTAACGCAGATGAACAAGCTCAAGACCGTGGCGTACCCGCTCCGTACCGGCGCTTGCGTGGCTCTTCCATCGGCTCCAACCAGGGACATCGGAGCCGCGCCTCCTCGATTTCGGCCCTTTCCGGCCGGCAGAACTTCATGCGCTCTGTGCAACTCCTCCGCGACAGCCGCACAAGCTCCGAAACAATCGACGACGACCACCTGCTTGAGCACATGCACGCGGTGCCGGTACCCCACCGCTCACCGGGGGACAGAATCATCTCAGTGGCGGTATTGATCGTGGCCTCGGCCCTCATGTCCATGAACGCAGAGTTCTTGGTTGCCGCTATCGACGACGTGACCCACGCGGGCCACCTCAGTGAGGCCGCCATTGGGTTGATCATCCTGCCCGTCGTGGGCAACATTTCTGAGTACGTGACGGTTGTGGCCGTCGCGGCCAGGGGCAAGATGGACCTCGCCATTGGTGTGGCGATCGGGTCGTCGATCCAAATTGCTCTGTGTGTCGCGCCGTTGGCGGTGCTTGCCGGGTGGCTTATGGACTGCGGCCTGGCCCTGACGTTCAACTTATTTGAGATGGTAACGTTGATGGGATCAGCGCTCCTGGCCAGTTTACTGGTCTTGAACGATGACTCAAGCACCCTGCAGAGCAGCGGTTTGAAGGGAGCATTGATGTGTGCTTGTTATGTTATTATCGGGTAAGTGCCTATCATTCTTCTTGATGCATGTCCTCGGGGTGCTCTTCTGACCATGGGTACACATGCAGACTCGGTGCCTTTATATCACCTGCTTAGGTAGTAAAACCCAGGGAAGTGACCGGCCTCCTAGAGCGGAACCAGCAGCATATATAATTTTCTGAGATAATTATCCTCTATTGATAACAGTGATCACAGACGCCCAATGGCATGCGACCCGTCATTTCACTCTTGTCCATGTTATCCCTCAGCAGGTAGCTGCTTTATTGCCGCCTTCCTGTATGCTTCCAGAGGCGCATGTAGAAAAACTACCCTTCTGACTGTCGTGCTCATCACTCGTAGGAGCTTGCTCGCTCTCTTCGTGCTGCGATCCCGATGCTAGTATCGACACCAGCTGGGTAACAAAAACAATAACGGCCGGAATGGCCCAAGTAGACAATGTATGACTCGTCTTTCTTCTCGTTGAGGAATTGCATGAGATCAACCGACAATGAATCTCGATGGGCAAATGGCCCGAGCTTAGACACCGTTTTGCAACCTTCGGCCTGATTTGGACTCCTCCCAGTGTTCTTGGCCCAGGTCCGTCCTCCCGCAAGGAAGCTTGCGATGCCCCCTTTCCGGCCCACGATATTTCCGGATTGTGACATGCCCGGATTTCCTTTTCGGCGGTGTAGTTTAGGTAAATTTAACGTAAATCCTCGCCGGCACTGGGAGGCCTCCGGCATCCTTCAGTGAGGTGGGACAGGAGGTTCAGCATGTGAGTTCAGCAACTATGAGCGATTTAATTAGATCTGCCCCCTGAACGTGGCATCGCGCTTTGGCCAAACCATGGTTTCTAGTGTCTCTATTTTGAAGCCTTCGGCAGCAGTCAGCAAACAAACTATGAGCGATTTTTCAACCATCAAACCCCTTGTATCGACTTTCCTCCACAGTGTTCCGCTTCTCAGTGTGAGGTGGGGGACGCGAGGGTTGACAATGAGCAGCTGACTTCAGCGAGCCTGCAGCGATTGTTTTTACCCCTGAAACACGGAAAGCCCTCACAGCACCAAGGGTTGCCATGCTTCACGGATCGACACACGCAGTACGGATAGCTCATCATACCTCCTCCCACTTTCACGTAACCATTTCCTAACGTGAAATCCGGCCGCTGGAGCTGCCAACCCACCAGGACGGATTTGTTTAGCCTTACCTGGCAAAGCCAGCAAGACCACCGCATGCACAGCTCGAGGAGACGGGAGGTACACCGGGCCACCAGCAGTACTATAGATGTATCTCGGGATGGTCCCCGCGGGCCTGGGTGTCGATAAAATGAACCCAGGTCCCCAGAGCAATCATATCGTGTAACCATCAGGATCACACTTTTGCACTTTGCTCGCATTCTCGCTCAACGCGCCCAACACTGTTGAAATGGCCCCGGAACTGTCATGGGACGATGGTGACGAGGAGAAGGGCCACGGCATCAGGTCTGCTGCGCGTGAGAATCCCTCAAAGTCTACCAGGCGCTCGACAAGCCGCCGTCGGCCGATAGACCCAGCTACGGCCCTTCCAATCCAGTATCGCAGCGTGTAAGTTCATGGATCCGTGGGAGTCTTCCATAATGTTTCTGACGCCCGCCAGCTCGCAGGACATTGCTGAGGGCGAGAGAAGTCTCCAGGCCGACCGCGCTAAAGCCAAGAGTTCTGTTGTCTTGAGTATGTTCTACAAATCCTCCGAGTTGCTGCTCGTCTGTCCCTAACAAACGATTCCAGAATTCGAAACGACCGACTGGCACAAGGCATCCCTCGAAGACATCCAGAAACGGCTCAAGGTCGACGCTGCCCGAGGCCTTTCTGCGCAAGACGGTCAGCAGCGTCTGAAAGAACATGGGAAGAACAAGATCTCGCCGCTGCCAAATCCGTGGTTCTGGAAGATATTTGGATACTTCTTCAAGGGCTTTGGCTCCATGCTCTTCGTTGGAGGCATTCTGGTCTTCATCTCTTGGAAGCCCCTGGGAGACCCGCCACAGGTTGCCAACCTTGCCCTTGGCATCGTGTTGATTGCTGTCTTCCTCATTCAAGCGGCTTTCAACGGGTACCAGGACTGGTCTTCCTCTCGTGTGATGCATTCCATCACGGCGATGCTTCCAGAGTCCTGTCATCTAATCCGTGGCGGCGTGCAAGTTGAACTGAGCGCGATGGACGTGGTGCCTGGCGACATCATAGTCCTCAAGGCTGGAAACAGGATCCCGGCCGACATCCGCTACATGGAGACCTCTCCTGGCATGAGCGTCGATCGTGCAGTTCTGACTGGTGAGTGTCTTTGACACCTTGCTGTGGAGATTTGGCTGCTAATAAGAATCTCCGTGGACTTGTGCCTCAGGCGAGTCGAAGCCGGTCAAGGCAACTATCGAGTCTACCGACGACAATTACCTCGAAACCCGCTGCATCGGCCTCCAAGGTACTCATTGCGTTTCCGGCACCGCCGTCGGTATTGTGGTCGCGACTGGTGACGCAACCGTCTTTGGCCAGATCGCAAAGCTGGCTGCCGAACCCAAGACGTCGCTGACCACCATCGAAAAGGAAATCCTTCGCTTTGTGCTACTTATATTTGCCATTATGATTACCTGGATTATCGTCTTGGCTTCTGTCTGGTTTGTACCTGAAAACTTCCCGTTGCCCAAGGCGACTACAATTGACTGACTGCGTTTTAGGGGAGGCTGGCTTCGCAAGGAACATCCTGACTGGATCAGCGTGCCTGCTCTCATTGTGAGCTGTGTGAGCGTTGCTATTGCATACATTCCGGAAGGCCTGCCCATCGCAGTCACGTCCTCTTTGACCATCACGGCGGATTTGATGAAGAAGAACAAGATCTTGTGCAAGTCTCTCAAGACTGTTGAAACACTGGGCGCTGTCTCGGTCATCTGTGCCGACAAAACGGGCACACTGACGAGGGTAGGTGTGGACTCGGCGGTCTATCGCCCTGATACTCCTCCCCTCCGGCGTCTGGGCAAACTAACGCGAGTCTCGGCCCATAGAACAAGATGTTTGTCACGCATTGCTCAGTCGGCACCACGGTATTGACGCCCGAATCAGCGAAAATGAATCTGTCTCAGACGGCAGACTCTGGCGTGTACCAACTGCGCGCTGTGGCAGGCCTTTGCAATGCCGCCGACTTTGACGCCGAAACCCTGTCCAAGCCCCTGAATGACCGACGGATCTTCGGCGACGCCACCGACCAGGCGGCCCTCAGGTTCTCGGAAAGCCTCGGCCCCATCGCTGAACTGCGTCAAGCATGGAATCTCGCATCTGAGCTCACGTTTGACAGCAAAAACAAGTTCATGGCCAGGGCGTTTACTCTGAAGAAGTCGAGCGGCCTCCGCATGTGCCTGAGCGCTGTGGAGGCGACCACTTTCCAAAACACTGAACATGGGTATGTCAATGTCAAGTGGAAAGGAAGAAAAGGGAATCTCTGAGCATGGACACTGATTGTGGTACCAATCCAGCTTGTTGACAGTCAAAGGGGCCCCGGACATCTTGCTTGACCGGTGCAACAGCATTGTCCAGGCGGATGGTCAAATCAGCCCCTTGACCCGGTCCGTCGAGGCTGAAATCCGGAAACTGAAAGACCAGTGGTCATCAGAAGGCAAACGCGTCATACTACTCGCGCGGAAGGTGGTGAATCTCGACATTGCACCTGACGCGCTATCCGCCGAAATGGAAGTGCGCATGTTGAAAGAGGTCAACAATGGCCTTACTTTCGTTGGCTTGCTTGCTTTGATCGACCCGCCTCGTTCGGATATTCCCGAGGTGATGAGAACACTGCGTGGAGCTGGTATTCGTACTTTGATGGTATGTCTCGCTTGTTGTTTTAAGGAGCATAGAAGAGGCCATCTCCGTTTGCGGCCGGTGTGGCGTTCATGTTAGCTAACTACAATGGCTTAGATTACCGGCGATTTTGGGCTCACGGCGCTGGCCATCGCCCGTGAATGCAACATGGTGACCTCGGCTGCTATCCACGACAGCTCGTTCCTCGCACGGTTTGCAAAGACTTCTGAAGACAAGGAGAAGGAAAAGGCTGTGTTTCCTCCTGACGCGGCCCTGCTCCTGACCGGCGGCGACCTCATGAAGCTCAACGACCATCAGTGGGACCAGGTGTGTGCATACCCCGAGATCGTCTTTTCTCGCACGACGCCGGATCAGAAGCTCCGCATTGTGCGAGAGTTGCAGGCCCGTGATGAGATCGTTGGCATGACGGGTGACGGTGTCAACGATGCCCCGGCCCTCAAGGCAGCAGATATTGGCATCAGCCTCGCCAGTGGCTCCGACATTGCCATTGAAGCGGCCGACATGGTTCTCCTCGATTCCTTTGCGGCCATCGTCGAGGCCGTTCGTTACGGACGCTTGGTCTTTGACAACCTGAAGAAGGTCATTGCCTATTTACTTCCTGCCGGCTCATGGTCCGAGTTCTGGCCTGTTTTCACCAACGTCATCTTTGGGCTCCCGCAAATCCTCTCGTCCTTCCTCATGATCATCATCTGGTAAGCATCCCGACTCTCATCGCCCAATCCAATGTCACAGCATCTAACCCTGCTCGCAGCTGCTTTACCGACTGCATCGGGGCCGTTGTCCTAGCCTACGAGAAGCCGGAGGCGGACCTGCTTCTCCGACCTCCTCGCAATCCGAAGACAACCAAGTTGGTGAATTGGCAGCTTGTCTTTCACGCATATGCTCTCGTTGGCATGATCGAAACCACCTTGTCTTTTACTATGGCATATTGGTACCTGCAGCGCAACGGCATCAATTTCGGTGACATCTGGTTCAAGTTCGGGGCCATCCCTGAGGGCATGGACCCAGATTATTACAACGCTCGTCTGAACGAGGCCAGTTCCATCTACTTCATGAATCTCGTCGTCATGTTGGTCTTCCTCCGGCACCTTGCCCTCTCTATAAAACAGTGTTTCCGCTAACTCTTCGTCTCTAGGCAATGGTTCAACTTGATGGCTGTTCGCACTCGTCGTCTGTCGGTCTTTCAGCACCCTCCAGCCTTCAACAAGGCTACGCAGAACCTCCTTTTGTTCCCAGCGATTGCTCTTACCCTGGGAATTGCTGTGATCTGGCTCTACATCCTCAAGTTGCAAGTTGTTCTTAATACAGCAGCTGTGCCAGTCCAGCATTATTTCCTTCCCGCGGCTCTTGGAGTTGGCTTGCTTTGCCTAGATGAAGGTCGCAAGGCATGCGTTCGCCGGTGGCCTAGCGGGATGCTAGCGAGGATGGCTTGGTAACATGGCTGCCAGTAGCACCCGAGTGGGTGACCCAACGGCTTCCGTTGACGGGCGTACACGAATGGGTGGACAATGTGATGCGTCTTGAGGGCGTGGACTTGCTGAGAGTGGGAGGAACTCTTCATTGACGTCTTAACGGTATAGAAGACGGAAAACATGGTTTTCGTCCTTTTTGTGATTTCCAAAGCGAATTGATCATTGCTTGATGGCTGGCCCCAACAAGCGAAAAATGGCGATCCGTTTGCGCTCCCGTTACTCGGTGCTCGGTCGGTTAGACGGGGGAGCGGGGGTGGCTTTGGTGTTAGCTCAACATGCAAGTCAACGCCTCTACCTACGATGTCACACACCTTGGCCCGCACCGTTGAGGGCTCAATGCAAGTTGAGGGCCCAGCGGCATCTCAAACGACTGACAGTAGCGGCTGAGAGGACATGAACGTGGGCCATGCATGGTTGGTCAACCCTGGCTCCCTGAGTCTCTACATCTGGTTCTTTTGCTAACAGCATGGCCGAGGCAGGACACCAAAGCGGCACGAAGGTGCCATGGCGGGGCTCTGTTCCTATTTTTGTGCTTGGAAAAGGAGATGAGTTGTCTGGTCCAACCGTCCAAGGTTAATTACAATTACCGATGCACATAACTACCAAGGGCACCTTGCCTCGGATTTATCGCCTGTTTTTCGAATGCCAGTGTGCTGTTTGAGAGCCAACCATGTAATACAATACAACTAACTGGAAATTGTGGTGCGCACTCCCTCATCTTCATTTTCCATCACCATCCCGTGCCATAAAAGCCGACATTACTCCTGAACATCGCCCTTCTTCGCCGTGCCCGTTCCGTCAGTGAAAATATAGCAAGTCTTCGTGTCCTGCGATCCTGTAATCCTGACACTAATGACTCGCCTCTTGTCGGCTGGATTGTAATGCGACTGGTGAACGGGATTCCCGTTCCGAGACCTGATTGCACCGTCAGATTCATGTCTGTAACTCCACAGCTGGGGGGTGTCAACGGACTTGATATAGACTTCCTGAATGGTTCCAAGTTTCTATTCATCCGAAAAGGTATCATGTCAGCCCGCTTAAGAACCCTAAAGATAAAGCAGCGACTGTAACAGCCTGCCAGACCCATGTAAGCAGCCGACGGGCTTGGATTACTTACCTTTTCGGCGCTTCCACCTGGGCGGGTGAAGATTTTGAAAGCCTCTCGATGGGATTCGGGGATCTCTTCAACTTTCAGGCCAAGAACCCGGAATAGAGATCTCACGGTGGTGCTGAAAAAACGCTTTGACATCGCGAAATTGGGGAGTAAACATTGCAGTAGTGGGTAAGACACAGAGGGCGAAAGGCCGTAAGGGTCGGCATTTGTTGAATTTGACCACAGGGCTATTAGGTACTAAGAACAAGAACAACCAAGGGCATGATTATATATAGAAGCTGCTTTCACTCAGTTCCCATGTAAGTTTGACTTGATGAGCTTAAACGCCGACGTCACCACCACTATTGTCAGCTTCAGGTGTCTCAACTGAATGGCTGATGTGCACGGCAGGGCGCTCAGGTTCCGTCAGCCGCAAAGGAATCGCAACTATTGGAAGAAGCTCACATGTCTGCCTCATCACACTTTTAGCAACGCATTCTGTGCAAGTCAACTTCCTTGTGAGCCAATGAACCTTGCGGAAATGCATGTTGTCGACATTGGGGGTTTCAGGTTTCGCGTCTGGCCCGAGATGACACCATGCCTCTCGCTCCATGATTGGAGGATTTGACGCCAGGCTTCAGTTAACCCCTCCGCGCGTCGCTAAGAAGGCTTGAACAGGAAAGGCTGTGGCGGAATCCCGAGACGTATGCATGCCGATGGATTGGAACATGGATCAGGACGGGAGCCCCTGGCGACGGAACCAGGTTGAGATTATCCGGGGGCGTTTTGACAGGACGCGAACCTCTGGCTGGACCGCCGATTGATGTGACACGACGCGGTTTGAGCCTTCCTCCATTCTCGTTTAAAGCTCGGTTACGATATTACAGACAATCTTTTCAATCCTTTTGGCACAGCTCCTCGCCTCCTAGAGAATACACGGCCGCTGCCCCGCGAACATCTCATGACATCAGCGTTGAAATGGGCCAGGGGCCTGCTGCGCCGAGCTCCACTGGCGCCTCTGCGGTTTCCGACAGAAGGTTTCGAGATTATTTCGACCGCGCAGAGACTAGAGGAAGAATGTTTCGACGAGTTTAAAACTGGAAGCTACTATCCAGTCAATATTGGAGACCTTTTTAACTCGAACAAGTACCAGGTCGTTGGCAAGTTGGGGTTTGGGTCAACGTCGACCGTCTGGCTCGCCCGGAATCTCCAGTTCTTGCTCCAATATCGCTCATAAAGATAAACTTTCCGATCTTGAATAACACCCAAACAGGGATCGCGCTTATGTTACCCTGAAGATTTTCACACAGGATCACGGAGAGACCTGCAAAAATGAGGTCCGGACTTACGAGGCCTTAGGCAAGGCAAACCCCGCTCATCCAGGGTACCGGCATGTGAGATTGGCTCTGGATGTGTTTGCCATCGACCGACCAGGGGGCGAGCATCAGTGCCTCGTCCAACAGCCTATGTGGGACAGCTGGAAGGATCTGCTTCAGCGAAATCCCTCCGGGAGATTCTCCGACGCACTACTCAAGGGTGGCCTGCAGCATCTTCTGCTTGCCTTGGACTACTTGCACAGCGAATGCAAGCTCGTTCACACAGGTATGTCGCCACTCATTGCCAAGCCTGGCGCAAACTCTGATAGAAAATCCCAGACATCAAGGCAGACAACATCTTACACGCCATCGCGGACCCGGGAATCATCGAGGCGTTCGTGAAGGAGGAGATGGAATCACCTTCGCCCCGCAAATACGTTGATGGCGCTCCCATCTACATGTCCCGACGCTTCGGCTTGCCCAACGACTGGGGCAGGATTGTGCTCAGTGACTTTGGATGTGCTGTGAATGGAGAAATAAGGAGGAACCACAATGCGCAACCAAACGTATATCGATCTCCCGAAGTTATGCTTCAAGCCCCGTGGAGCTACCCGGCCGATATCTGGAACGTGGGTGTCATGATATGGGATGTGTTTCAGGGCCGCCACTTGTTCTACCGCCAAGACCCGGTTGGCAAGGCCTATACCACCCGCGCACACCTGGCGGAGATGATTGGGCTCTTGGGACCACCGCCTGTGGATCTGCTTGGTCGTGGAATCCGCAGCAAGGAGTTCTTCTCGGAAGATGGTACGTCTCTTACTTTAGATCTTTCTTCCGATCATCCCGACCACCGCGTCGGGAACATCAACAGGACACTGGAACCGACCAAGCTGACGTGTTTTTTGCAGGCCAATGGATTGCAGGCATTGAAATTCCCACAGACAACAGCTTGGACAAGGAGGAGGGGTTCCTCGGCGGAAGGAACAAGGCCATGTTCCTCGACTTTGTCCGAGGGATGCTGGCATGGCGACCCGAGGACCGCAAGACAGCGGCAGAACTGCTCAAGGATCCGTGGTTGACTACTTGGGAGATCTCTGATTGATTTAACGCGTGCAGCGGTCTATGTCTTCAATTACTGGCGTTCTTCAGACTGCAGAGCCGGCGGTATCGGACTGCCACAGTATCCTTCCTCTATAGCAGTACACTTCATGGATCCTGGAGGGTGGGATTTTGAGCTCCAAACCACCATTGGTCGAGTGATCAAGCTGTGCTGTTGCCTGGCAGAGGGCTGGAAATAACTGCGGACATGCACTACGGAGCTGAAGATGTCACCGATCCCAAAGAGTCTGACCCCGCAACCGCGCTCCAAGCTTTGCCCAAAACCGTCTACCGAGTTGCCAAGGACCGATCGCCGCGGACGCTGCGCCTCACCGACGCAAACACACCTCAGCCAACACGGGCACGCGATAATACACACTCCACACATGGTGCTCTGTCGCGTGCAGGACACTTGACCCGCCCCACCATTCCAGGACGTTCTTTAAGCCGCTTATGACTGCTTCGCACGGCAAGGCTTGCTTTCGCCTGTGTCGGTCGGTGTTGTTTCCAGGGCGGTGCTGCGCTAAGAAGAATCTGAGACCGAGCCAGACCAGAACACGAGGCTTCGCGGTTAGAGCAGAGGCAGCACATACGCATATAAGCTTGGGAGACCAAGAAGTTAAAAGTCTGAAACTGGCACCAGGGACAGCAATCTCAATCGTCTTCAAGTCGTCATCACCAGAGTGAGGACATCAGCACATCGCACTGCACACTGCACCACACGCCGCACATCAAGTCTCCCATTCCGAGTTTAAGCTCCAACATGGGAAACGCAAAGCCGGATGAATTGGTGGCACCGGTCGACACATTTCCGGCCGGTGAAGCGTTCTCGATTGAGCGAGTGACGGTGCGTGCAATACACCGAAAATACAATACTGAGGCTTATGATGCTGACTGTGACGTGCTCTGGCTAGGACCACATTGCCCTCATGCGACGGTTCAGCCGCATCATTCAAGATGCTGTGTCTCCGGGACCTTATTTCAGGCGCTTCCCCGCACCGCCTCGCGCGCTCACCGTCGACGACGAGGCAGCGAGGTGGCGAGTGCAGTGTCTCCTGATGAACGCCGAGGTCCGCTATGCGCTGTATCTTCGCCTCCTGAACGACTGGGTAGCAGCGAACAAGGGGAAAGGGGCGACATTCGACGCCTGGCCATTACCTCCTTGGTGAGAGTTCTCCCCCACCCAATATGCACAACCGCCTTCATGTCTGACTGTGAGCTCTTAGGGACGTGGCCATTATCTTCTACACCCATCTTTTGATGCCCCTCTCCTTCGCCGACGACGTAGCAAAGATATACCCCGGCCTTTGGGCAGCCAAGATCCGGTTTCCCCTCTCCCAGTTAGCACGACGCGCGTGCCACATCAACGACACTGCTTCGGAATCCGAGTGGAAAAAGGCGTACCCGCACCATCCGTATCAAGTAGTCGGGTTCACCCCCACCGGCGACCACGCATACGTGACCGGCGAGGGCGTCCTCGACATTCACGGATACCGGTGCCTCTCGGAGCCGTGCTCCCGCAACAGCAGGGTGCGTCACACAATGCCTATGGCTCAGTGGTCTGAGTTTCGCATGAACAGGTCGCGGGCCGTGTGCCCATCTTGCCGGGCCATGTTCACGCGGACCTTCATCTCGTACCAAGGCAACTTCGCCGCGCTAGCCAAGGCTGCCTTCGACGTCATCATCTTCCCGCTCTGGGACAAGCCGATGCGGCAGCTCGGGCCCAACGGCTTCATCCCGACCGTGCTCAACCTCGTCGACGCCGACAACGCCGCTAGGACGGCCGCCTTGGAGACCGCTCAGCAGCGCTACCGGCGCTTCCTGCAGCTCATGACCAGCGGCGATGTCCCTATCCTCGTCCCCACCATTGACATCGACCTCTTCTGGCACACCCACCAGCTCCACCCGGTTGCTTACGATGCGTACTGCAAGATGCACATCGGCCGGCGTGTCTTCCACGACGATGCCATCACGCCGGGCCGTCGTACCAATGCCCTTTCCGCCACCACCACTGCCTGGACTCACCGCTACGGAGAGGCCTACCTGGACCCGAGCTCCGAGACGACTCAGAATGCGATACGCAGTGCAAAATCCGATCTCGCGGCTGCGCGTGTAGCCAAAACCTCTCGCCTCGCCGAGTTCGACACCGATCATGCCCACCTCGGCAACGCTCAGATCGCGGCCAATGCCCGTCTGGCTGAGGTGCACAATGCCCAGACAGCCGCGCGCGCTGCCGTCGCTAAGCTAGATCGGGAGATCTCCCTCTTGCACCGAGAGGCCGCCGTCGTACGGCCGCTCCTCGCCGTTCCTGGCCCGCGCAAGTGGGTGGGCAAGTGGCGCGTGTACACCACCAGCGCACGGCAGCGGCGCCAGCAGCTGGCGGTGGAGCGCGAGGGCCTGGAGCGGGAGCGGGAGGCACGGCTGGCGGGGGAGGTGGCCGAGCGGGCCGAAGAGTACGCGCAGGCGCAGAGCGAAGCAAATCGATGCGCGGCGGCGTGGGTTCATACCAAGCTGGAGCGAGCACAGTTGGAGAGGGAGCTGGAAGCGGCGGTGGTAGAGGCAGACGCGAGGGTAACATCATGGGGCGCCGCTCTGCCGGCAAAGAGGACCGAGGCCGGCGGGCCCATGTCGGCTGTTGTAGGCACCGAAGCCTGTGCAGCGCCACCAATTGTGGGCTTGGTGAGAAAGGATACAAACTGTATCTATACGTGGGATGGAACGTGGTCAGCCTCCGGGAGGGCAATCCCACCATCGCATAGAGCAGCTAGCACCGGTGCGGGAAGTCCGGACTGGACTGCATATGGGTTTGCCCTTGGTTTCGCGAGCGGGGGAGGAGGATGTGGTGGAGGTGGTGGCGGCTATTCTGGATGTGGAGGGGGCGGGGCCAGTTCAGGGGGTTGCGGAGGGGGTTGCGGGAGTGGTGGTGGTTCCAGTGGTGGCTGTGGTGGGGGCTGTGGTGGGGGCTGTGGGGGTGGCTGCGGTGGTGGTTGAATGTAGAGTTCCTCAGTCTTCTTTTTTGCTCCGCATCAATGCAGGTGACTTACAAATAAATGCATACCCTGACAACTGGATGTTCGCCATACCTGATTGATCTTGGATCCTAGCGAGATGATGCGTCGTCTGGGCCGCTGGGGGCACCTCGTCTTTCCCTCTGTTGATCAAACCGTGCAAGCATTACATTATTAGAGATAACAACATGGCGGACGGGCGTGGCGTTATTGGGCTGACGCGAGACGTTTGGGAAACGGAAATTTACATCTCGTCAAGACCATTTTGCCTTGTGACTAACGTGTTGGTAGATTTTAGTCTGGCCCTCCTCTGTACGTCTTGGCAGACCGCAAGGTGTAGTTGCCAAGTTGCTAACTGGGCCGCCGGCGATCGGGCCGTGTTGCTAATTATGTCAAAACAGTCGTAGGCTAGGCGGGGCATCGGGGGCACAGCTGCGGGCAACCTCTTCATGCGGTCAGCTGGACTTTGCCCGCACGAGCGAGGGGGGGGTTCCGAGGCGCCAACAAGGCAGGAACCGCGGAACGGAAGACGGCTGTGCAACGAGGGGCAAAGTGCGCTCCCGTCATCCCAGAGACGCCCGACGCTAATTAATACCCGATTAGGGCATTCCGCAACCTGATGCAAGCACGCAATTGGTGGACGGCTCCGACGCAACGAGCAGGCCAGCTTCAGCAGTAAAGTTATTATCTTATCCGCGGACTCGCCAATGGACAGTGTACAAGGTAAACAGTCATCATCATACCATACCAGACGGCGCCCGCAGTTGTTCCTTTCTAGAGTCTCCAGACACTTTAGCCACTCGCCAGCATCGACCGCTCGCCACCCTACACTTCAGCCTCCGAGTCGCCCTTGTTCTTCAACTTGGTCTCCTTAATTCCATACTCGGTCTCAAGCTCTTTCCTCAACGGCACGTCCTTTTCAGCAAATACCAACAGCAGTCCCAAGCCAGCAAACGCGATTGCAACGAGCCATGTGCGCTTCAAACTCTCGTTGACGGCAGACACGAATTGCTGGCGTGTCGGCTCCGGGAGGTACAGGACAAATTCACGCGTGGCGTACTGGTAAGCCTTGCCACCCGCAAGCAGGGCCGCCACCTGCGGATCCGTGATGCGGTTGGAGACCTCATCGAAGCGGTTGTTGAAGACGGCAGCAGCGATCGCGGTGCCCCACGTCAAGCCAAAGCTGCGGATGAAAGACCAGGTGGCGGTGGCCAGGGCCGTGTCGGACTCGGCGAGCGGCGCCACCACGGCTGGCAGGAGTGTCGGTACGACGATCCCGGCGCCAGCTGACTGTATGATCTGAAACCCCACCCAGCTCCCAATACGGGAATTCTCGTCCAGCAAACTAAAAAGCCCGTAGGCGAGCACTATAAGGGCAAAACCGGCAACGTGCGCAGGGCGGTAGAGGCCCGTCTTGGACATGAAGGCTCCTCCGGCCATGGCGCCCGGGATGAGGCTCAGGATGGTTGGCAGCAGCTGGACGCCTGAGTGGGCCGGGGATGAGGCCAGCACGCCCTGGAAGTATATGGGAAGGAAGTAGAGGGCCCAGATGGTGACAATGCTGTGGAGAAAGGTCAAACCGAGGGCTGTGGCAGAGGTGCGGTTAGACAGCAGGTGAAGGGGCATGGTAGGCTCTGGAGCAAGGGGCGAGGCCTCGAAGATCAGGAAGCCCACGAGACCAAGGCAGCCCACAACCAGCGGCACAATTACCTGGTACGACGACCAGGAATGGATAGTCCCAGCCCACGAGAGCGCGACCAGGATGGACGTAACGGCCCCGACGAAGATGGCGTTCCCAAGCCAGTCGATGCGTCGCAAGCTTGTAGCCAGAGAGTCGTCCTTCTTGTAGCTAACCTGGAGAAAGAAAACCAGGAGAAGGAGCGCCGCGCCGCCAACAGGCAGGTTGAGGTAGAAAACCCATCGCCAGGTGCTGTAATCGACAAGCAGCCCACCGAAAAAGGGGCCGAGTGCGGTGCCTATGGCAATCATACCGAAGATGGCAGCGAGGTACTTCCCTCGCTCGCGGAGCGGCACCAGGTCGCACACAATCACCTCGCACAGCACGTTGATGCCGGCGGCGCCGATGCCTTGCACGACCCTGCCGGCGATGAGCATGCCGACACCGCTCGCGCCGCCGCAGAGGCCGCTGCCGAAGGTGAAGAGGGCCGTGGCGGCGATGGTGGGCCACCGGCGGCCAAACACATTTGCCAGCTGACCGCACAGCGGCTGAAACGCTGCCCTGGTACATTCGGTTGGGTTAGCGGCGGCACGCGTGAGAAGGTCCGACTCCGGCCTTGTCGGACGGGCCATGCTGTGGTTCCCTGAGGTGCGGTCGACTTACATTGCCAAGAAGTAGCCATTTGCCACCCACACGAAGGCATCGCCACCACCCAGCTCGGAGACAATGGTAGGCAGGGCGGTTGATGTGATGGTAGCCTCAAGTGCTGACAGCGTTCCCGCAAACCCGATCGAGATGAGGATCGCGTAGAATCGCCAGCTTCTTTTGATTGGCCCCGAGTCTACCGTCGTGCCCTCAGTCGCGTTCGATCCTGCTTCTCCATTCGGAGCGGGCAGCTGCAGAGTCGCGTCCGAAGACGGGCCGTCGTCGGTCGTGTCTTCTTTCACCATTGTTGCTGGCCGCGCTGAGAGAAGGATGGAAGCCGATCAAGCAACCGAGTGCCCGCTAGACTGGCAGGTGGCCTCGTGTAATGTGGCGGTGAAAACAGAGAATTGCGGCTGTCATAGTAACCTGCGTCTTCAGGTGCAGAGCGGGATAGACTGGTTCAAAAGTACAAATTCCCATTGCGGAGTTGTCTGTATCGCATTCGGAGGCTTTTGAAGGCTCAAACTTTCGGAGGCTTTTTTGTGGATTCGTGGTTCGGAGGGTAGTACAGTACCTGCGTGTGCCCCCTGATTTTTTCCGTTCTTGGTGGTAGTTTATCTGAGTAACCCAAGCTCCGAGTCCTCATTTGTCGAGCAGTAGTAAGATCGCTGGTGGCCATCTGGTGGGTGTCTTTTGGAAACATTCAACTTCAAGAAACCGAATTTTGGGCAGCTGCAAGGCCTCTCGCAAAATGTTGGTATTGACTCAAGCATCCAAACATCAACACATTCAGGAATTCTACATCAAGGACGCGCCAACTAGAGGAAGCCGGGTACAGTGTCAAATTCACGTTGGCACTTGGATAATCGAAAGTTTTCCGCAAGGCGGCAATGATGCAAACCAAGGGCCGTTCGGCCGTTCCAGGTCCGCGAGATGTGATTGGCTGGTTGCTGCCGCCCTCGAACCAACCCAACAACAAGCCAGACATTGACGTCCCTGCACTCGTGCAATGCAAGACCATCGACTTCGGACTATCATCCGGGAGACCCCGATACCCTAGTCCTCTCTCCACTGGTTGTGTCAACCTGGGACGCGTCCAGCACGAAGCCAAACTCATTTGCCGAACCTCGGACACCTTTGGCCAACCGGAGCGGGGTCGCAGCCGGCGCGATTCCCAAAACATCGCCACAGCCCAGCCCGTGTCACCTCCAGTGTCGGGATGAAGGACCTCCACACTGCCAACATACGGTCCGCGTGCGATCGGTGCCGCGATCAAAAGCTTCGTTGTCCGCGAGTTGACGAGCACCCCGAGCGTTGCACGCGATGCCAGCGGGCCGGCGCGCTGTGCGTCACAAGCAGCACCCGTCCACTCGGGAGGCCGTCGGTGGATAAGCCGGCGCCCGTCACCGCGGCAAGACTCCGACGGGTGCGCGAGCGGGCGTCGGCAAGACACCGACACTGCGGCGAAGGAACCTCGCTGCCGCAGACGCCGGCCAGTGTCTCCATCGCGACGACAGCCAGCATGCAGCCAGATCGGGTATTGGGCGACAACGAATACCCAATGTTGGGTCTGCTCAGCGGCCCCCCTCGCCTTGCTCGGAATTCTCCGACTGAGAACCATGGGGCGGGCGCATGGGCTTCATCTGACTTGACATCTCCACTCTTCGGCTTCGGCCTTGAGTTGCCGGACGACCTCATGCTCTTCCCATTCGGCGGCGGAGCCTACGAGCCATCCCCTGCTACAGACCTGGACCCCGGACTCCATCCGCTGGCGAGCAGGGCCACCGGGGACAGCCCCGCAGCCGGGGATGTTACCGCAGCTCGCGGTGCAAGCGCTCGGCCCGACCCGATGGAGGAGGATGTCGAAGAGCGCGAGGAATTGCCTCGTGACGCCGACCTTACAGCACCTAGGACGACCATCGACGCTCTCATCGCTCTGTCCAGGTTGAGTGAGGCCATCACGCGCCAGCTCTCCGAGTTCGACTCCTTGCAATGGCAAACGCCGGTCATGGTTGGCATCTGCGCTGAGCGACTCCACGGCACCGCTGGCAACCCTGTCGCCCAGATTCTTCAGAGCACGGCCGACTTTGCAGCTATCCTAAAGCGCTTGCTGGCTACCGTGCCTGTTTTTCCCGCGCCGCCTTCGGAGGTGTCGACTTCGGATTCTGTTTTCTTCTCGGCCGCCGACACAAGTCATCCGACTTCTTCGCCCAATACGATCTCTTCGTTGCCCCTGCCGCCGCTCCGCAACGGCGCTGTCAGTGGCTCCTCGTCCACAGAGCTGGGCATGCCGACGCTGCTGCTGGTCCTGGCCAACTACATTCAGCTTTTGCGGCTGTATAACAAGCTTTTCTGCCACGCGAGGCGAGCGCTAGACGCGATGACAGACGAGTCCTTCGCTTTGTTCGAGGCCCAGGCGAGAGGTTTGTCACAGCAGAGTCTTCTTCGCGTGGGCCCCCTTGATGTCTGGCAAGGACAGCTCTACGTCAAGGTACTGGTGCAAGTCCTGGAACATCAGCTGGGGAGTGTGCATCGGCTCATGGGCCTGCCACCAGAGTATTGCTTGTCGAAAGGGCTGGGACGCGGCTCGAACAGCGGGATATTCTCCAGAGCTGGGTCGACATCATACAGGGACCTTCTCCAGGTAGCTATGAGCAGCGACACTGAGCCAAGAGAAGATATTGGACAGGCGCTTGTGTCTTCTCTGAGAGAAAACATGACGCAGGTGCTAAGAGCAGTGGAAGGCTAGAGGTTTGTAGATGGCAGCAAATACGGTAACGAAAACCGACATCTATAAAAATTCCGCGTACAGCCAGCAATACAACATAGCCCTACTCCCCTCTGCTGAGGCCCCTTCGCGATGGAAAATGTTTTATCCAGCCGAAGATGGCATCGCTGCTTGTTCTGCAACATCCTCCCGCCATCTTCCGGTGTGGCTAGGCCAATCTGAGCCAAGATGTCTGCCTACTTGTGGACGATATGTTCTCTGAACATGTGTTCTGCTGCTGAGTCCTGTGCCGACAAGTCCTTCGCTAACACCCGCAGATCTGGCACGAAGGGTTTAGTCAAGTTGCGCCCTTGCTTCCTTAACAGTATAGAGATACACGAGGTACTAGTACAGTACCTACCATAGCGCGCCGGAGGGTGTTTTGAAAGTGGTCCTCGCCACCGTTTTACTGACACAGGAGGATCCTAAAGTGCCAAGATGATCCTCAAAGTGCCAAGACCATGTTGTTGCTACAAAAACTCAAAGATAGCCCAACAATGTTGGGTCATGGTACCTTAGGTAGACGGAGCTTGGGGTTTCTCGGGAGGGGGGCGTTACCTTTCTGGTCGGTGTTAGCTGAGCTTGGTTTTCTGATACCCTCAACACCCCGTGTCTAGGTGCATATTAATTCATCTCCTTATGAACACAGCCCAAGCAAACAGATCTGTATCTCATTCAGCAATTGGACGGTGATTATTTGAGCAATTCGGTATTAGAGGGGGTTGTTCGTTGGGTGGCGTCAGACTTTGCACCGCCTGGTCGTCGTCATGGGAGGCAGTGGAAGTTTTTCGGCTCCTCCAATGATTCCCCCAAGCTACTAGCTACAACTATCTTTTAAGCAAGATAGCTAGGTAATTACCTTGCTCCTGGGCACCTTGGTAACTAATATGTACCTCTGTTAGCTTACGTACCCAGCAGTCTTCTGAAGGAGAGTCCAAGTTATCCAACACTGAAACGAGCGTCCACCGCGAGCATTCTACCTGACCTGTTTAAATCATTCGCTAATCGTCAGCCTCGGACTAACCCCTGAATGGACTTGAGCGACCACGTGCCTAAGTATGCACGACCGTTGCATTGAGAGCGACCATGACGTGCCGGACGCGGGGAGTCGAGATTCGGCCCGTTTACACGACTCCACACAGAGATTCGTATGTGCGCCTAAGCTGAGCGAGTCCCCATGCCCCACGACTCCCGCCGACAAGCCTCCGGCACTACTTCCTAACCGAGCCCACCATAGCCAACAAGCGACCCCGTCTCTTCGCGGGGCCCCGGATTTTTGCTCAAACTGTAACTTTGGAAACAGGGGTGCAGGTCGTGAACCTCACCTAGCATTGAAGAAAATCTTGTGTTCAGGGACTCGGGGATCTTTGCAACTGCAGTCGAGGATGAGATTCAAATATTACGAAGAACCTAATCCAACTGAGCGCCTTCGATGCTTCACGGGCTTGGAGCGCCAGGCAGTGGTTTAATGGCTGGCAAACCCAACGGCCGCCGGGGTGAAGCGGTGGTCCTGAGTCTTGGATTGGGATTCGCTCTGCGGGGAAACCACCTGTCCCTGATGGCTTGGCAGGGCGACTACGCGATGGCCAAAAACCGCCGTGCCCTGTTTCTACAAGACGCATGAAGCTCCATCCCATGGGCATACCTCGGCAGGACTCCTGTCCATCGACCGAGGGAAACGCCGAGTGGTAAGCCTTAGGGGCGTGGTCTAGGGCAAGTCAGGGGATGTTGCGGCCTTGCGGCTGTTGGTCGAAGTGCAATTCTTGTGTGCAAGCTCCACAATCGCAACAGCGAAGGCATCTCAGATGTTTGCTTGGCCTCCGGATACTTAAATGGCTGTCATGTCACGCATGACGACCCATGTTATCTCCTCCGGGCCTCACTCTCCAGCCAACCGCACACTATCCAGCCTCTGGCCGCCCCATCGCTGAATCCTCGCCGCATCCTGTGAACTTTTACAACGGACCGGATCCCTCAGCGCGACGATGAAGCTGACATACGGAGCCGTGGTCTTGTCCACCGCTACGCTGGTTCATGGACATGGCTACCTAACCATCCCATCCAGCCGAACTCGTCTTGGTTCCGAGGTAAGAGCACGAGCACAGACGCCCATCAGCTTCAGAGTCTGGACGCCGAGCCTAATGCTTGTACAAACAGGCCGGCCTCGATTCTTGTCCGGAATGTACGATTCTCGAGCCTGTCCAGGCGTGGCCCGATCTGAACGCCGCGCCGGTGGGTCGAAGCGGTCCCTGTGGCTACAACGCTCGCGTCAGCATCGACTACAATCAGCCCGGCACCAATTGGGGCAAGTCGGTCGTCGCGACTTACTCTCCTGGTCAGGTTGTTGATGTCCAGTGGTGTGTTGACCACAATGGTGATCACGGCGGCATGTTCACGTACCGGATCTGCCAGAACCAGACCCTGGTGGACAAATTCACAACCCCGGGCTACCTCCCCACAGACGCTGAGAAGCAAGCCGCCGAGGACTGCTTCGAGGCCGGAACGCTCCCATGCACTGACGTGTCGGGACAGAGCTGCGGATATAGCCCAGACTGCTCGCAGGGTCAAGCGTGCTGGCGGAACGACTGGTTCACCTGCAACGCCTTTCAAGCAGACAGCAGGCGCGGGTGCGAGGGTGTCGACAACGCGCCCCTGGGCTCCTGTTTCACCACCATCGCGGGCGGGTACACCGTCACCAAGAAGATCAAGATCCCCAACTACTCGTCATCCCACACCCTGCTGTCCTTCAAGTGGAACTCGTTCCAGACCGGCCAGATCTACCTCTCGTGCGCCGACATTGCCATCACGGGGGGTTCGTCAAGCCAGAGCTCCACCACTTTGGCGACGAGCACGCGGGCGTCGACGGCATCGTCAGCCCCATCCTGTGCCGCTGCCAGCTCGGTGGCAGTAACTTTCAACGAGAAGGTGACAACCGTTTGGGGCGAAACCATCAAGGTTGTCGGATCGATTCCTGCGCTCGGCAACTGGAACCCCTCGGCCGCCGTCACCTTGTCTGCGTCCCAGTACACGAGCTCCAACCCTCTATGGAGCGCCACCCTCAACCTGCCCGTCGGCCAGACCTTCCAGTACAAGTTCATCAAAGTGGCCAGCAACGGGGCTGTCACTTGGGAGAGCGACCCGAACCGGTCGTATACGGTTGGCAGCGCCTGCAGTTCGAGCGCGACCGCAGTGAGCGAGACGTCCTGGAGATAGGTCTGAGGGGACAAGGACCCCAGATGTCGAGGGCGTCAAGCTGAGGACGAGGGGCTTCGATCAGCATGTCACTTGTGTTGTGGACAGGCTGAGGCCTGGATGCGCAAAGGTTCTTGTTCGAGTTCCACATGTTTGAGGAGGAAGTGAGGGGAGAGGGGGGTCAGAAGGAGGAGAAGAGTGAAGCAAACCGGTCAGGGGCTGCACGCGAGAGATTCGGGAGGTCACAGGGTACCTGGGCAGCCGCATGTACATACATCCAGGTACGCAAGCTTGCGACACGAAGAACCCCGGCGTGGGGTGGCTCGATGGAAGAGTGCTGGTTAGGTGTCTTGTCAATCGGCCGCGTCTGGTGTCTGGTGGTGTCTGGTTGGATGAGAGAAGGTGCAGCAAGGCAGGGATGTGTAAGCGGGGAGGTTGGTTCCGACATAACGATCCAGTAACATGCCATGTTGGCTCGATAACATTGAGCTGGAGTTCACGGCGAGGCCGTCGGACGACTATTGGAAGTTCACATGTGGCGCTGCTTGTAGTTAAGCAACTAAATCCTTTCGAGTCTCTATTAAGTCTGAGATTCAATCAGTTCCTTTTAGGATCTGTGGAATGTGGTGGTCTTCCTGCGCGCTGTGGGGAAGAATTGGGCTACATTCGGCATGTGGAAAATGTGGAAATGACCATCCGGGCTGTCTGGAGAGAGGATTGGTTCATTCTCAGCCCAGTCCTTCTAGAAGCGTTGCCAAGCGACCCGCTGAGTCCATCTGGGGTCCCCATGCGCACATGAGTTGGGGCAGGGGGAGGTATCCAAGACGGGAAGACGGGGGAGAGCGCTCCGTGGCCCTAACAAGCATCAAGCACAACATTCCCGCAGGCGGGCAACTCCGGGACGGAGAACAGCACCCTGGGATTGGTGGACAGAGTGACGCAACCGGCGCCTTGGGTCGATGCAAAGATCGGGTTGGAAATGCTGCAGCAAAAGGGGGGTGTTGCTCGTGCCTGCCAAGCCCTTGCCAAGCGTTGCCCTTCCTGGGGGGGCGGCTCAACGCGTTCCGTTGTTTGGATCGGGGGTGAATTTGACAACGGGGACGGGCATGTTAAATATCAGAATCATGGCACCGTGGTGATGGTTTGTTCTCTCTCTTGCCAGGCTGTGCTCGACATCATCCGTCACGACCCCCATCACCATGCATCTTCCTACCTCGACCCTCCTGGCGACGGGCCTCCTGGCCCTCAGCGCCGCGGCCGCTCCCGGCAAGAACTGCGGCTCCAAGTTCGTCACTGTCTCGGGAGACAAGTTCAAGCTCCATGGCAAGGACTTCCACTTTGCTGGAAGCAACGCTTATTACTTCCCTTTCAATGGTGTTCGTACTTGGACTCTCCCCCTGTCATCTCCCTGCCCCGAAGGTTGCTGACACGAATCACCACCTCTTAGGACCAGGCCGACATCGAGAAAGGCTTGACGGCGGCGAAGAAGGCCGGTCTCTCGGTCTTCCGCACCTGGGGCTTCAACGACAAGAACAGCACCACTATCCCTGGCGGCCTGCCCAACTATGGCGGCGAGGGTGCTGGCCCGTCCGAGGTCATCTTCCAGCTGTGGCATCCCGACGGCACCAGCACCATTGACCTGTCCGGTTTCGACAAGGTTGTCAAGGCCGCCGACAAGGTCGGAATCAAGCTCCTCGTTGCTCTGACCAACAACTGGGCTGATTACGGCGGCATGGACGTCTACACCGTCAACCTCGGCGGCCAGTACCACGACGACGTAAGTTGAAGCAGTTCTTCCGGCGGGGGGTGAGCCGCACAGTTCGTCGCTAACACGCAGATCCAGTTTTACACGGTGCCCAAGATTAAGGACGCCTTCAAGAACTATGTCAAGCAGATGGTGACCCGCTACAAGGACTCGCCGGCCATCTTCGCTTGGGAACTCGCCAATGAGCCCCGCTGCGGCGCTGATGGTGTGCGCAACCTGCCGCGCAGCGAGAACTGCACCCCCCAGGTCCTCTCCTCGTGGATCTCCGAGATGAGCGCCTACATCAAGGAGCTGGACAGCAACCATCTCGTCACCTGGGGCGGCGAGGGCGAGTTCCACCGCGAGTCGGACGACTGGGCCTACAACGGTGCCGACGGCGGCGATTTCGACCACGAGCTCAGCCTTTCCACCATTGACTTCGGTGTCTTCCACTCGTATCCCGACTGGTGGAGCAAGACGGTTGAATGGACCAACCAGTGGATCCGTGACCATGCCGCCTCCGGCCGCAAGGCCAACAAGCCCGTCGTCCACGAGGAGTACGGCTGGTTGACCCCCGACAAGCGCCTGGAATACACCGGCAAGGACGACAACCGCACCAGGGTCGAGGTCTTGGGCGGCTGGCAAAAGACAATGGTCGAGGAGAAGCTGGCCGGCAGCATGTACTGGCAGTACGGCTACTCGGGCTACTCATACGGCCGCAACCACGATGACGGCTTCACCATCTACATTGAGGATGACGAGGCCAAGACACTTGTCTATGAGCATGCCAAGGAGATGAACGCTCTTAACCACAAGTGATTCTTTCTGTCTAGAACTTGAGAGTGGGCCAGAGTCGGATGGCGGGCATTCGGGGTGGCAACGTGTATTATAGCCGTATCTAACTTCAGCAGCTACAGCTGTTTTTTTTTGTAATGATACTCACTAACTTCGTGTCAATTTGGCAGGTGATTGAGGACTTCCATTCACCTCAGTTCCATGTCGTCGTGTACAGCTTCAGAAACATGACTACATGTACCTTACCTATCCGGGTTGTGGTATCAGAGCTTGAGGCTGGTTCCCTGCAACGGGATAAACTGTGTGTGCACAAATAGAAAATTAAGGTGGGCGCATTCCACTGACGGCCGCAGGGGCTGCTTGGTAACACCTGTTTGGCGTCCAGTCCAAGACTACCTGATTAAGGCTGACAGTGGTGTTGATTGGGCTCCTCAAGTCAATTTGTCGTGTTCTACCCAGCCATCTGTCCTACTCCCAATATACCAGCACCTTGCACCTTACTGTGACAAATCACAACCTCAAGCAGAGGGCGTCAGGAAAGTAACTGTGCCATTGGCAAATCCACCACCATCATCATCGCTGTAGCAAGACAAGTCTTCATCCATTCTGGGACAGAGAAGATACAACAGCGCGGTGCCAATGGCGTAGGAATGTCTGGAACATATTGATTATCAGCAGAGATCCGAGGAAGGGACACAAAATGCGAGACGCCACTAGGTACCCAGATGCTGGTCCACTTTCACATGGAAGAGATTGATTGAGAGAGAAGGATGCCACATCGAGGTTGATCTGTAGCCAAATATGGAGGCCGGCGTCTCCTGGCGTTTCATTGATCTCGCAGACGTAGTTGGCGCGTAACGTGCAATCGATTCGCTCGGTTCTGTTGGCCAAGTTGTTCGTGATCGTGAATGAGGCATTTCCGGGCATGACTAGCGGATCGTTGGTGTATGTCACATTCAGGCGCTCAACCAACCACATGTCCTTGATGGTACTTCCCTCGGAGCAAAGCGGTGGTGACTGTCGGATACCCGGTAACCCTTGTGTGACGTGGCGTGTGGCGAGAGTCATACTGAGAGCAGGCCAAAGCATGACGACGGCCGAGAGACATCTGATGATGGACGACTGCATGATGGCGGTGGTGTCTTGTTAAAACATGAGCAACCCTGGAGTTTCAGGATTGTCTCGAGAAATCTGGACTTGAGGGAAATCTGATGGGATTCCCAATTCAGCGACAGTTCACAGAAACAAATCTCAGTCTCTTACAGCCGCTATGGACTGCCTTATACGGCCGTCCCGATCAAGACTCCCGACCCAGGTTCTTGCTCTACGTGGTAGCCATGTAAGGTTGACGAGTATGAGATGCCGGCAGTGATTTCAACAACTCCTAATGGGCAAGGTGAGCCAATGCTATAACCGAGATGCTGCACAAGGGAGGTGTATCTGCCGATTGTGCATATTATAATGGGTTGCCGCCCTTTAGCCTATGCTCCAAGTTTTAACCTGCGGAGACTTCGCCGGCATTGGAAGGCCTACCTTTATGAGGCATTTCAGCGTTGTTTTGAGAGACAAACAAACAGCTCAATGTGTTTTACAAGATATCGTAACTAGGTAATGTTTGGGAGGGAAGACGAGTATGAACCCCACACTCCACGTCGATAATTAGGACTTTTGTTCTTGAGGATATCCACACACTCAGTACAGAAAAGAGAAATAAGAAAGAGATATGAGGCAAAGGGGGGGGAAATAGATATCAGAACAAATCGAGAAGGAAACAGAGGCGAAGAAGAATACTCGCCCGCTCACTACAACTAGATTCTTTAGCTTTGAACATCTTTACCAACCTGGCGGCCATAAATTGATCTTTTATGTACGTTACCGATCCAGACTTGTATAAGAGGACAAAAAGTCAAGGGAGACCGCCGCCAACATAGGGCCTCATCCGTTTTGTATAATTGATTCCCTAAAGGGTACAGGGCATGCGCAACGTCACCTGCTGTGCTTCCTGATGTCAGTGCAGTTGTATAGGAACCACACTTAAAACGGAAGAAATCTCGGCGATGTCCTTACGCCCTCATCCACGCTACTGCCCCTGGGCTTCATTTGCTTCGAAAGCGTCATGGCTACCTGTCACCTCTTGATCATTTTCCAACACGCTACTTCCTTCAGGGGGAAACCGGGAAAGCAAGAGAACACTCGCGGCCAAGAGCGCAATAGCCTATGCTCCAAGTCAGTCGAGAGTATGTTTAGCGCTGACCTTGTCGCAGGAGAACTGACCGCGTTGGCAAAAAAGGTCAGATGCGGCTTGCCAACCTGGGCCAAAGCGGCAAAGACGAAGCCAAACAAGCCCTGGGTTGCAAGCCTAGCAATATTTTCGACAAGTGTGAGGGCATTTAATGCATCAGCTCTGCTTGATGCTGGACACATTTCCGTCATGACCCCTTTGGCAGCTGGCGCGGAGCCTGAAGCGAAAGGAAGCAGGAAGGCGGCTTGAGAGGGTTAGCTTCGTACCCGACATGAATACGATGCTCAAACCGAGGTGAACCTACCGAGATAAATATGCCACCTCTCCGTGGCAAAGGCGGCACACATGGTTAAGACGCCGTCGATAACCAAACTTATGCGAAGGAAAAAGAGGTCAAAGGCAGTGCCCTCATCCTCCCTCATTTCGGCCGACCCAACAGGCTCCTCCTCGGCGAAGCTTCCTACCGGCACGTCTAGTTCTTGCGGGTTCGTCGGGAGCCTAGAGGGTGGTCGGGACTCGTTCTCGGTAGTCTCGCGGAGACCGCTCGCAGGGTGCCGGGCCAGATACCACTTCCGGCCGCCGTTGATGATGCGGGGGAAGAGCAATATCAGGAATATTGCGCGCATAATGGCAAATCCAGACATGAGCCAGCCATTGTCACCCTGACGGAATTCGAACACAGCGGTAGCATACATCTGGATCAGCAACGGCGCATATCCTGTGGCGAGCTGCAACAAATCAGCACGAATATTCGGGCATGCAACTCAGTGTAGTACCAGACTTACGACGCCGAGGAAGACTCCGGCGCACAAAAAAAGGACACCGTAATGCTTTTGTGTCACTCCGGTCTTGAGCAGGACTTTCTGGGGGGAGAGGACCCATAAAGGAGAGAAGAATCCGGCAAGCCCCTGGCTGTTCGACTTCGAGCTGCCCGACAAGGATGTGGGTGGAATGTACGGAATCGCCATGCGCACATATAGGGTTGAGACGAGGAATGAGCAGAACGCCACCTCGAAGGGGCGTCGGATTCCCCAGGCATCACCAATCATGCCTCCGCCTGTTGTGCCAATATGTCAGCGTGGAGAAAACAAACCGGACAATCCAAGGATGGCAAACCCACTCAGGTACCCTATCCCCTGCCCTAACATCACGGCGCCTTGCAGCATTCCAAAGACTGGAGTACGGCGCGAAGGTTCAACCACCTCGCCGGCGATGACGTTGGCAACCAAACTGTAAACCGCGACGGTGGAAGTCAGAAGATGCGAGCTAACAATACATAACACCTAGGCCGGGGACTCGCGACTCACATATACCCGACCGGCCCACCAATGATGGTAATGAGCTGAGTGCACTGGAAAATGATAATGCCAGCTTGGCCGCCGGCCAGGACGCCCAGAATCTGGGTTGCAACCCTGATTGCGGGGATAAAAGTTTGCACCATGAGGGCGGCACGCGGGCCAAAGCGCTTGGCCATCCAGCCGGCGACGAACAGGTTGATGGTGCCGCAGAAGGTGGTGCTCATACCGAGGATGGAGAACTGCCTTGCAGTCCCTGCGGCGATCTCGTTGCGACTGCATCGGTCGCCAGGTCCCTGGTACGGCGGGTGACTGCCGTAGAAGACGTCGCACTCCATCAGGTGGAAGACGTAGAAGATGCTTTTAGTTGTGATGTAGTGATTAGCTGCTGTGGTCTGGTGGTGCGGGTGGTGTCCAAGCCGGACGAGGCGTTCCCACCCATGAACGCGATCTTATCATGGTGACTGGACAGGGCTGCTTACGGCACTTGGGTGAAGCTAAAGGACAGGGTGATGAGAAAGCCTGCGAAAAGAATGCGCTTCTCAATATGTACTTTGGCCCAGTCCCGCAACCAGAGACCAAGGTGGTGGAACGGTGTTGTGACCCCATCGTCTTGGGTTGACGCTGAGTCGCGCCTGTGTCGCCTGTCTTTGCTCTTGGGAGGTTGAGCGTTGGGGCCATGACCATTCCCGGGCCATGTCCCACTCGTATCGTCAACAGCATCGCCAACAGCATCGCCAACAGCATCGCCAACAGCATCGTCCAAGAGCGGCGTGTGTTCGGTGGCCCGAGCACTCGAATTCGAGGCCATGGTCATCTCGGTATTACAACCCGGCGTCAAGGCTGAGTGCCTCAAGAGTTTGGTCCTGTCCGATGGTTCCGTAGCATTTTCCAAAAGGAGGAGACCGGTGACCGGGAGATCTCCCCGGTCGCGGCGCGGTGAAATTGCGAGTGGGGGTTGTGCGGGGCCGCCTAATCCAGTTCCTGTTTGGTGAGGGGTGGGGAGGGGGTGGGGGTCTGGGGGGGGGGGTCTGGGGGCCAAACAGCCGAGAGCGAGAGCATGGTGCGCCCCAGTTCCGTTCAAGTGGGGCTCATCCGGACCTGGTTCCGGACCCCAGCCGGGAGCTCGCCGAAGGTCTGGCTTGGAAAATACCGCGAAGATGAACGATTATAAAATTATGAGTGCTGCAAATAACAACTTCGGTCGGTCCACACAACTGCTTTGGACCAACCAAACCGAAGGAACTCCAATCAGATCCGAAACATGAACCCAGATTTTGTGCTACACTGCCCCTGACCCAGTGACCCCGCACTCACAGCGGCAGTCTCCTGCAGAGCCGCTTGCCGTCGTCAATCACCTCCCAGCCCTCGGTACCAGGGGTTCCGACGGCATAAAAGACACCGAGAGGATCCCACTTGAGGCGGAGCAGCCAGAGCTTGGAGTACTCGGAGCCCCAGAAATGGCTCTGCCAGTCGTCCTGGTAGGGGTCGGCCTAAGGGTAGAGTTAAAATGTCAGCAAAAGTGTCCATGTCGGAAAGTGTTGGACGGGAGAAAGAAAAATGGCTCACCTCGTTGACATAGGTGCATCCGCTCGTGCTCGCACCCCTCAGCGCCCCGTCGATGGTGTTGGTGAGGACGTTCTGCAGGTCCGCCTTCTCGGCAAGGGACGCGCCAATTGGCACGGGCAGCGCCGCGATGATGAAGTCGGTGGCATTGCGCCAGGCCGGGTGCGTAGCGCTGTTGCTCTGAGGCATGCCGTAGCCGGGGTTGAACAAATGCCCGATCATGAAGCCCGACAGGTCGGACCTGGGGGAGAGGACCGTCTTCCAGGCGTCCATGATGCCGGCGTTGTTAGTCGCCACGTCCTTGTGGTTGAACATCCAGCCACCCGTGAGTGCCGAGGCGCCCGAGTACTCGTACTCAAACAGGTCGTTGTACAGCTGATAAAAGGTGGGGAAGCTCTTGATGGCGAACTCGTGGGGCACGCCATTGGCGTTCAGCTCGTCGAGGAACGGCTTCACGATGGCCTGCAGCTGAGCGGTGGTCTTGCCAATGCCGACAAAGGGGCGGGCACGGAACGTGAAGGGGAACACCTCGAAGTAGACGTAGAGCCCGTTGTCGACGAAGTGGTTGGACCACTTGTGAAACGTGGAGGCTCCTTTCCACCACACGTCCGAGTCCGTCGTGTGTGTGGTGTTGATGTACAGTGTCGCACCGGTCGCCGGAAGGTCGGGGAACGTCTTCATGGTGACGGACAGAATCACGGCGAACGAGGCCGGGCCACCGCCCTTCAGTGCCCAGAAGAGATCAGCGTTCTGTCCCGCATTGGCAGTCACGTACTGGCCCGTGGCCGTGATGGCTTCGAAGGAAAGCACGTTGTCGGCAGCTATTGTTCCCAACTTCTGTCAGTACATTGCCTCTTCATGCCCGGCCGCGGACTTGCAAAGGTTCAGTGAATCGGGGGCAAGCACTCACAGAATCCCTTGAGCGTCGTCCACGGGCCGTGGCCAGCGCCTTGGATGAACCCTCCGGCAATGCCAACAGTAGGGCACTCGCCAGTGACGACGACCATGGGCGGAGTCCTGGCGTTGCCGGCATCCAGAATCGTCTTGCCCTGCACACCAGCACCGATGGTCACGGCACTGCCCTGGTAGCCGCCGGGACCCGTGTACTTGTCGACCCAGTTGATCTGCTGGAAGCTGTGCGTATTGATGATGAGGGAGCCGTATCCCGTGCTGCGGCCAATGAAGTCGTGGCCGGTGTTACGCACAATCAGACGCAGGTTGTTCTGGCGGGCAAAGTCAATGCCAGCCTTGACGTGCTGTGGCTTGGTCGCCGCGATAACGTAGACGCCATAGTAGCCCAGCGAGCAGGGCTCTGTCCGGTCTTGGGTCGGCCGGCAAGTGTCATTGCTGAAATAGGTCCAGAGCGCTGCTGCGGGCTGCTCCACGCTGGTTGAGAAAACAAGTCAGTCGCCCGTGGCTCCAAGCTAAATAGGTAGGTCGGCAACACTCACGTCCATTGCTCGAGTTCAAAGTTCGCGGTGACATCGGCACACTTGGCCGCGTCGTACGTGTTCAAGGTCCCCAGGGGTCCGGTAAAGGTGTTGTGACAGACAGCACCAGGCGGAACGTGGACGCTCAGCTTTCCCTCGACGGTGGTGTTCAGCTGGTTCCACTTGCTTGCCGCCGGCCAGCACGACTCGCCGGGGTAGCACTTGCACCCCCAGTGGATGCCCTTGAGGGTTGTGATCAGGGACTGGGACGCGTCGGAGAAGTCCAGTCCATCGATCGTGGTGGTAGCTGCGGTGGTGTCTGGCACACTCCTCACAGTGATCTGCGCCAGAGCCGCTGGGAGCAGGGCTGCGGCGCAAGCCAGTCTCAGCCAGGACAGGGCCATGGTTGACCGGAAAGGGAGCAGAAGGAGAAAGTGAATCAAGGATGGGAAGGAGGATGACCCTGGGAGCTTCCACGACGGCGAGGACACAGCGACGCGACAACTCCTTCATATACTCGTCGCCTTCGCATCGCCGCCGGACTCGCGAAATGGGGGCGGGGTTAACTTTCCGCAATTGGGTATTCCGGCCGAGCTAATGCAGCATTGCCTTCGCGATTACGGAGATACATGAGTTACCCCTGACGGCCCTGGGAGGTGTTGACCAACTGCATGGTTAGTAAACCTGCTAAACCTGCTAACGTGTCGTAGCGTTGCAATCCGACGAGCCGGCTACCACAAACCTCGTCCCCGCGCCCCGGCTCGGGGTCCTCAACCTCATGGCCTGGGCCGTGCGCCTGCATACGCCGCGTGCCGGCTCGGGCTTCGGGTGGGCTATCGACTGCCAAGATTGCTAATCATCAGCAGCACGACGATAGCAACCAACAAGTTTTCCAAGAAAGGCTTCGAGCTGTGTCGGTTCCAGAGTTGCATGCAACAATACGCTGCGCTAGACATCCGCTTGCAGGGACCACGTGCGAATGGCTCTCTGCGCCAACATGCCACACAGCCGAAGCAGGCCAAGCGTGGCCCTGTGCCCCTCCCCCCACCCTCCCCCATCCGTCCTAGACAGCTTCAAGTGAAATTGCGCGGTCGCCCTTCCCCCGGTCCTCCCTCCCCCTCCCCGCCTGGACACACATCCACAAGCCGTAAAGCAGAAAAATCAAGGCCGTGAGAGGCGCGACGATGGCCCAGAATAGAGCAAACTGGGGTGTAACCCTAACCCCCATGCCCCCGCTCGCCAGGGCTTCGTCCCAGGCAAACAGGGGTGTCGAGAAGAGCGCGGCAACAAAGCTCCCCGGCAGGAAAAACATGGCGACCAGAGCGAGCATCTTCATCGAGGACGAGTCCTGCAGGCTGGAAGCGGCAATGCTCCGTGTTGCCTTGGCTGTGTCGAAGGCGATGGCATTGTCCTGTTGCGCAATCAGGTGGAACAGGGCGGCAATCTGGATCTGCACGCGTTGCTGCACGTAAGCCGTGTCGACAGCCTGCATCTGAACGCGGTGCCGAAGGAGGTCGAGCTCGGATGCCGAGAAAGGCCCCCTGGTGGGCACAGTCACGGGTCCTCCCGCGAGCTCGGCCCCTGTTTCCTTCTGTTGGGACTGGGGTGGGCCTGGACATGGAGATCCTCTCCGGGCCTGTGCGGCCTGCTGCGAGATGAAATCGTTGATGGCCTCGATGACGCGCATCTTCCGAGTGCCGTTGGCCAGCTTGGCCGCGCACCCGCTCATCTGCGCCGAGAGGTGCCCAAGTTCGCCAGCGGCGGGCTGTGTTTGGCGCCGCGAGGCAAATCGGTGGTGTCCGGTGCGCGCCTCGACCTCCCTCACGGCCGCCTTGATATCGTCAAGGGTGCTGTCGAGCCCGTGGGCAAGCATCAGGCTGCACAGCAGGGCGATGAACATGGGATGACTAGCGCTGTCTGCGCTCCATTTGGATCCGAGAATACGGCGCACCTCTGCCCGCTCCTCGCCCTCAGCAAAGATGATGGCGTCCGTCTGAGGTGTCGAGCCGGGCGTCGATACGGCGTGAGACCATGCGGCGGCGAGTTTGGGGTGATAGGCGGCTGTGAAGATGCGGGTCTCAACACCTGACTCCTGCGCCGAGACGCCCGCAAAGGAACATCGGGCATAGTCCAGAGCATCTTCCAGCTTCCAGGCCTCGGTCAACCGCTCCAGGGCTTTCGTCGACGGGCTGACCCGCAGGCTGTCGCAGTCTTGGCCAACCCAGACAATGCGGACTGCCCGGGCGTAATCACCGCCTGAGAAGTACTGGCGAGACGGCTCCTCGAGCCAGCTGTCGATGGCTGTCGAGGGGACGGTTTTCGTGTCCACCAGCGAAGGCAAAAGACCGCCATTCGCGTCCACCCAAACTTCGGTTACCTCTACCACAGGACACTTTGGGACGTCGTACTTTTCCCAGAGACTCCGGTTGCCGTAATGCCGATAGAGGTCGTGCATCCTGTCGGTTTGACCTTCGTTGTGGAGAGACGCAAGTGATATTTGATATGCAAGGATGCGGTATCTTCTTATTGGGCCGTATGTTACGAGCGAGCAGCCAAAGCAGGTCTTCCCTGCTAAGGACTGTTTCGCCTTCTTGTACTCCGTAGTCCTCGATACATGGTGGTCGAAGTCGTGGTGTTGTGAATCACGGTCGAAGTCCTGGATGCCAGGCGGTGCCTGGCGTCTCGCATGCTGCGCCTCGTTAGGCTGAGGATGCGGGGAGTGACCAGCCAGCTCGCCGATCACCCTGGTCGTTGGCCTCCGAGACTGCCAGGCTGGGCCATAATCAACGGACAGAAGATGAGGGTCAATGCTCATGCCACAGGCACAGGATCGTCGCTCCGTCGTTCAGTTCGGAAATAATTCTCCCCGCGTGACAAACAAAGGACCCCTTGCAAACCGTGAGGATGCCAAGCCAAAACGCGAGAGAGGGCATGGGTTCTCCAATGACCCCAACCGCAAGGCAGATCCAGGGCCTAGAATCGACGCATCCCCCGCTCCGCCCCCGCCAACAAACAGGGGCTCGCTCACACCAGGGTTTGCGGGGGTTTGCGACCCAGCTGGGCTGACGGCGCATCGAAGTCCCCCCCAGTCCATCGTGACGGAATTGGGAAGAACCACAACTCAGGCCTCGAGGCTAATTCCTGTCGTCAATGTGGCCCTCATTCTCCTTCCACCAAAGTTGGCTCTTCCCGGCCTCCGTCGGTAGAAATGCAAGGAACTGGGACGGCAGACTTTTGGCGCAGCTCCTGCTGTTTCGCAGCGCTCATCTCCACCAGCATCGCAAGGTCCATGTTATGCCACTGTTGAGTCTGCGGCACATAGACCCATTTCTGATGCTCGGCTACCCAGCTCCGGCCTGGCAAGAATGCCTCAAGCATGTAATAGAGCTCGCGGGAGTAGGGATAGTCGAAGGTGGGCGGTCCCTTCCTGTGAAGAAACGCGTCGGCGCCTGTCATCATCTCCTCTTTGGTCAGATGGAAATGGGGGCGCTGGTCTGCCTTGTTCCGGCTGTGCCGTCGGATGGACCTTGTGGTCGAGTCAAGATGTGCTTCGAGTATCCTGGCGTACCAGAGAGGACTTGTCAGGGAATGGAGGACGACCCGACGGTTGCGTGCGAGCAGTTCCCGGTTCCATGCGGGAAGCGTGCCTCTCGGAATGGTGGGAATTGGGACGCCGTGGTCGAGATTGTCCTGCCAATGGGCGAAGTCGACCACCGCGCAGAGAGCGTTCCAACGGACCACGCAAGTCAGACAGGTGCAGTGGAACGCATCGTCCGGAGGCGGGATGTTCTGATGGGCAATCCGGTGCGAAAGTTTGAGGTCCGGGCGGTCGGGACTCCTGAGCAATGGCTGGACGGCCGGGTCGACGTCATGGATCAGGACAGGACGAACAAAGCATCGCGCCAGGATTGGGTAGCGCAGGTCGATGACGCGTCGGGCAATGCTTGACTCCTCGGCGAAGAGAAAGGCACGGAGCTGGCTGCAGACGCGAGAGACAGCAAAGAGATCGCGAGGGCGGAGCAGTTCCAGAATGGCCGTCAACAGCTCGAGGGGCAGATCCAAAAGCCCCGCTCGGAGGCCTGACAACGACTTTGAGTTTGTTCTCTTCTCCAGCTTCCTGCGTCGACGCTCGGTTCGCTTTGAGTGAAGAGCCAGCGGTTCTGTAAGGTCCTCGACAGGCGAAACATCACGCTCCCTGTCTCTGGCGGCGGCTGTCTGCTGTGGCGGTGGCATTTTGCAGTTGCAGCAGCAGATGCGAACGCAGAGTGCTTGGCTCAGAAGCTCAGAGCAGCCATCAAGGAGGCTGGACATGGAAAGCAGCTGGTGTCGGCTGGTAACCGGCCGGCTGACGCAATATCCTGCCCTTCATGCCTGCCACCATCCCTGAAAGGCTCAGGGATGTTTCGCGCAACGCGATGCTCCGCAACAGAGGATTCAACGATAGGTACGAAGTACATAGTAATAATACCACACCCCCTGCTAAGCTAAAACAATCTCCACCGAGCTCGCAACTTCACATTAATCCATCATTCCAGTCCTCGGGCAGCGCACGACTCCATTTCTAACCATGTTTCCCAATGACATGACTGAAATCGTTCATCCCTTCATCCCTTCGATCCCTTCATCCATTCCTCTGAATCTGACGTGCCCCAATCTTCAAGTCCTCTCCAGATGCGTGTTCTGAGCCGGCTCAGGTGGTTGCAAAGTTCAGCGGCCCAGCCCAGACACGTATCGCTTTCCCCCACCGGAGCAGAGCCACGATGAGCAGAAATGCGCCCGCACAGACAGCGGCCTGGATGCCGAAGCTCAGCTTGGTCCCCTGTGCCTCAGCCCACCTCACCTGAAAGTAGCTGATGATGAACCCCCCAACCGTCCGGGACATGTTCAGCCACGCCGACACCTCGCCCGATGCCTCGGGGTAGCTGTCGAGGCAGTAACTGCTCAGCGCCACCGTTGTCACCATCATGCCAAAGACATACATCCCCCAGCAGACACTCGTTACCATGAAGTGCCATTCCATCTCGAAGCACTGCCCGATGAGCACCAAGCCGACAATGACGAAAGGCATCGCAATGAAGACGGCGCGCAGCCGGGCCTCGGGCTCGAAGTGCCCGCTGTGCTTTCGAATGTACCGCTTGGCCAGCGCGTCATGGATCCAGTGGCCCGTCGCCTCGCCCAAAAGGACGGCCACCACGGGGGTGAAGTAGAAGAAGCCGACCTGTCGTGGCCCGAACCCGTAAAGGGGCGTGAGGAAAATCGCGAGCGTCGTGTTGATTCCTACCGCCCATGCAAAAGTCTAACACGAGGTGCAAGTTGCGAGTCAATATTGCCTCTTTGTGGCTACGGCTCAACGTTGTCATCAAGTTGCGGAGTGCCGGGTATCTTACAAGCGCGTAGAAAAGACAGGATATCGCAATGATCGGCTTCAACAGCACGCTGGCCGTACGCCAACACGCCTGTCCGAATGTGTTGCGGAGGCGACGGGACTTCCACTGTGCCAGTCCCGTCAACCGCGCAATGCGGCTGCCTCGGGGCGGTTGTTCGTCTGCCGGAATGGAACGGTCGTAGTACGTCTCTTGCAGAAAACAGATCACCAGCGCCATGGCAAGGACGTTCATGGCGAAGTACACCCAAAATGGCACTGGCCATCGCAGCGACTGGGTCATGAAGGCGGCGAGGAGGGGCCCCATGTACGGGCTGATGACAATGAACGAGCTGTATTGCGGGCCATGCACATTGTCAGTGATACTAAACGCTAATGAGGTTGTCAGCCAGGGATATATGTTGTGCACCTACGCCCAGATGTTGATCTTCCGCGCCTGTTCGTGAAAGAAGAAGGTGTCCTTGAGGAACATGAGCCCACCCGCCTGGCTGACAGTCGAAAAGAAGCCATTAAGGATTCGAGCAGCCATGAACGAGTCGAACGATGTTGCTCCAGCACACCACGCCGCTGTCGCCGTGGAGCCGAGGAGAAACCAAAAGACGACAGGGAGGCGGCCGAAGAAGGCGCTGAGCAGAACGACTGGGTGCAGCAACTTTGGTCAATCACCGAGACCTTCGGCTGAAGCAAAGGGATGATAGGTGACTTACCAACGACGCCGCCTGCGCCCAGCATAAATACATTCCCAGCTTGCGAGTGGTTGACAAAATCCGGCGTGGTGTTCCACTCCCTGTGTGTCCACCGTTCAGTCAAGGGTCCCAGCGTGAGCCCAGTATGTCGCGCCCAATTTGGAGACTTGAACCCTCCGAGTTTGACCGCGCCCAACTTACGCTGCCTGTGGAATCAGAGTCACCGCGCCCGTGGCACTCCCATAATCGGGGAGAAAAGAGGCAAACGAGACAACGAAAAGGATCAGGTGCTTCTTCGCCCAACTCCAGTTTAGGGGGTCATTGGGGTCGTCGCTCGGTTGTGGTATCAGGACGGTATGGCCGTCCTCGGCAAGCTTGAAGTCCGACGCCTTGACTGTATCCTGAGTGTTGATGTCGATGAGATAGCCCTCGGATTCGTGGAATTCGTGGACGCGCTCGGCCCTGCTCCGCAGACCGCTCTTCGTTGCCGGAGATGGTTTCTCGTGATTGGGATTGTCCGTCAGTCCGGCCTCATCTGCAAGCTTCTCTGCCATCTTGTGGTTTAAGAGCTACGACCCTCAGCGTTATAGGGGTCGCCGTAGTCCACGAGTAATTTTGGGGAGGGTGAAGGTTTCTAGGAGAATGGTGAGAAGCAAGAGGTAAGTAGGTACTTTACCTACGCTGGCTGATGATCAAGCAAAAGAATCCGGCCGAGAATGGGCTATGCACCTTTATTTGGTATGTACAGTACCTGGCCAGTTACCGGCTTGGTCCAACTGCCGTCAGCACTCACCCCATGCGCCGGCTTTTTGCACGGGCACAGAACCCGAAACGTATTGTCTTGCATCCCAGGGATCTCTTGCATCAGCTATCCGAGCTCTGCGAATGGCAAGTGGAAGCTCATCCAACCAGGAGCAGAACCGCACGTCGATGAACCTGGTCGATACGGTACTCTCGCTTCCCGTCAAGCCAATGCAACATCAATAGTCGCTGTTAAGAGACGCGTGGCGTGGACACATGAGAGCCGTGAATGACTGCCGCAGATATTGATGCAGATCCTCTCAATTCTCCGTCTGGTTTGCCAGGCCCCTGCTGCTGCTACTGGAAAGGAACCAGTCGGATAGGCGTGGTCATCCCGAATCCCCACAAGTACCAGTGGTCAAGTACAGCCGGATTCTGGTTCGGTCAATCCCGCAGTAACAGAGTTTAGGCCGATGCAACAGCAAGTCAACCCTGCGGCATGAAACTCCGATGAGTCCAATCTGCCGACTCCTTACGTGATCTGCTGTCATAACCTGCATATGCGGGCCCCAAAGGCCCCGCGGGGATACCAATACAGAGTACAGAAGTATACTGTGTGTTCTGTGCTATGATTTCCAGTCCTGCATGAAAACAAAGGCCCATCATCCGGCCCGCCTTCATGATCAACATCCATGATCCTCCAGAGCTGACTCCCTCCTCTGTCTCCTTAAATCCATGGCAAAGTTGGGCCCCGATCCATCGGCACCCCGGTCATTGTCCACGTCAGTGAGGATATAGACAGATTCAAGTCGGCTGCGTCTACCGGCAACCCACAAGTCTCCGTCCCATCCGCTGATCCGCAAACTTCGGCGGGAAGCCTTTGCTCCACCGTTGCCTTGAACAAGATCCTGGTGATGCTGTCAGCTCGTGATAACCCTGTTGCTGTAGCACGATCAACTCCTGCGACTTACGCGTTACTTGGATCCCGGTCGTCACAAAGCCACTCCAGTTGGAACCCAACAACAGTGCCTCTACCTCCTCTGTCCAACATGTACTTGCAATCCACCAGCTGCCACGGCAGGGTGTGTAATCCAGCGGTGCACTGATGCCAACCTCCATCGTCAATGACCGGCATGCGATACAGCCTGTACGTGTCGCCTGAACCGGGGTTGTGGAGTGCAAATGTTCCAGTGCTTTTGTTGCTGTTGGCCTGACCGGAGAGAGATTCGATTTGATACTCTCTCATCCCGATGCTTGTGGTATTCGAAATCGATTTGATGGTGCAGCTTTGAGCGTAGTGCGTGTGCGGCATCTTTGGTGCATCATCGATGTACCCGGTCAAAGCAAGAGGCGGCGCCACGAGACTGCAGTTACGGTCGGTGGCTCCCCCAACCGGCACCGCACCTTGGTTGGTATCGTCGTAAATCGCAGAATCCAAGGGGCCGTTACAAACGAGACTGATTGCGCTGTATGCAATTCCCACGAATTGGTCCCTAAAGGACAAGCACAGCATGGTCAGTCACGAGGTCAAGTGAGAACCATGGCTGGAACGTGTTTACCTTTCGACGCCAGCAACCCCATCCGAGCATTCCCAAGTCTGTCGAAGACCAAATATTCCGTAGTCGGTGTCCAATGCCACCTCGATGGAGTTGTCAGTGGCGGACAGGTTGGGGGTGGTGCAGCGGAACCAAGGTGTAGATCCGTTTCTTGAGTTGGCATCTGAGAGGTCAGCTTTGACACAGCATTTCAAATGCCGGCCATCCGAGATGTTGGTGACGTTGAGGGAGATGTCATAGAACATCGATTGAGTGTCGTTTTCCTGTACGTCTTGGTGCTGATGAAGAACGAGATCGCTGACCTCCCACTCTGGGTCGTAGCTCCGATCAACGCATCGTTGAGCCCGCTCGGTTGGAGTAAAGGGGAGAAGCGGCAGCTGCGGGTGGATGGATGCTGGGCTCGAGAGTCCCGCTGGAACCTGGGAGTTGCCCATAATGCACAACGTCTCCTGCCCACGCGGCGCGCTCCAATCATCCAAGCAGCCCTGTATGAGTGGGGTTTCCCACGAGCCGTTGGCGGCAAAAACGAGACTGTGTAGGTGTTTAGGTTAACCCTCTCTTCGAACCTGGAGTCTTTGGACTGTAGAACGGCGAACCTCGACGAAGCATCACACTGCCAGCTTCCCTTGAGTCTCATGTCGAAAGTTTCAAGACTGAACTGAAAGAAAAGGTTGGGGATACTGCAGTTGTGCCAGATATCTACCGCCCCAGCCCCTTTGGGATCCAGCTCGATGTCCCTTGCTGAACAATTTACACTCACGCCTGTCGCTGAGTTGACAGTCAGGAAGCGGATATCACCTTGCGTCCCACCGCTGGAGCTATTTACCGACACCAAAGCCGGATCATAGATGTCCCAAGTCGGGTTTGTGAATGAGGTAGTGATGCATTCTTGAGGCGTGCGATTGATGAGTCTAGCATCTGGCCCATGCTGTGTGCGACGAGACGAGGATGATGCTGCCCAGGTGGTGGGATAGAGAGAAGCGCTTGCCAGAATGATTATGGCAAGGTGCTTCATGTTTCGTGATAGGTTTCAGTTTCAAACGCAGTACATGTAGTACGCGTACATGAAGAGTCTGAGATCAAATGGTAGGAGCTTGGAAATCCGATCATCTCAGGGGCATAAATACATCTTCATCAAGTCCCGGCCTGCTAAAAGCCTTGATTTACGTATGTAATTCTATCATAATTACCTGAAACACATTGACCCTTTGTTGCCTCAACTCTAGGGGGAAGAGATGGGACATTATAGTTTGGGTAAACGGGACGAGTGTGGCAAGCAAGTGGGAATCCACGTCGGTAGGTAGTGGATGTGATTATCAGCCCGGCTAATTAATGAATAACTAATGAGTTTAAAACACCCTGTTTTCTGCATGAGCCTAAAAGCGGAAGATAATGCCACTAAGGCCTATGGTGGAAGTGGTCTAAGAAAATACATCAAGTCAACGTGCTTTTAAAACGACTCCCCTGGCCGACCTAAGCCCTTTGCTACTTCGAGAGGTCTTGGTTCTTCCGCCCTTAACAGCAGGCCGCAAGGCCGACGAGGGTGTGTGGAAGGGCTACTTGGGTACTTGTTTTCTTCGAGTCTCCTTTAACGCCTATGACTGTTATAGCCGGGTATGACGATCAGAAGCATCGTATGAACCGATTAAAATGCTTGAACCAGACAGTGGCGGGCCGGCCTCTCTGTCCTTGCCGGGGAAAAGCGGGTGAAGGGTTCAAGATCGGCGGTAGCCAAAGAACAAGGGATAGTTTATGGCTCACAAATAGACGGCATGAGTCCTATAAATACTGGCTCTTGTGTACTACGACTGTAGGCTGGGTAAGCGCAATTTTCTTTTTTTTTTTTCTTTTTTTTTCTTTTTTTCTTTTTTTTTCTTTTTTTTTTTTTTTTTTTTTTTTTTTTTTTTAAAAAAAAAAATTATAAATAAAAAAATCAAAAGAAAACCTCAGACAGTCTCTGTGGGTTAAAAATTT
>JAMAKR010000080.1:0-58592 GCA_023628425.1 Chaetomiaceae sp. PYS4301M
TTTTTCTTTTTCTTTTTCTTTTTCTTTTTCTTTTTCTTTTTCTTTTTCTTTTTCTTTTTCTTTTTCTTTTTCTTTTCGTGTCCTGAAGCTCTAACATGTGCCCTGCACCACTGCACACTGTCCATCCATGCAAGATGAGAAGCAAGCGGGAAGTCCGCCCATACAATGTGAGAATCGAACATGAATCCAGAAACCGTTCTTCCCCTAACATCATAGAGCGTCAACCACAATCAACCACAAGAGCAGGCCAGGATAGACAATCAGGGGCGCAGGAGGAAGGGAAGACGTCCGGGTTGGCCCTAACCCAGACGGCGAGAACCACGCCCCCCACGGGAGCACTGCCAGGCGGCTGAGAAGCTTCGTTAGACACCTACAACAAGGGGGGGATCCTTCAGGGGCACGGCAGCATTGCAAGCAACCACCGTGTGTGGCCCTCATCGCCGTGTCTAGTGTCCTGTCTGGGTTCGCTCGGAGAGACCCCTATGCCTCTAGGCGGCACACACACTCGCGTCCACGCGAAGGCAGAACCTTGCAGCGGCTGAATCAAGATGATACATTGTCCATCTGACCCAGGTCGTCGGGATGCAGCCTTATCGCGCCACCCAAACATACACAGTAGTGTGCCCCTGAACAGGGGCATGGCAAAGAGCACGTCAACACAGCGGCAGAACCTTGCAGCGGACAAGTCGAGGTGATAGGCTGTCCATCATCATACCCACCGGACTGGTCGCGCTACTTTAGTACTTATTAGTGGTGTACCCCCTGGACATGAACAGGGGCATCGCAAAGGGCATGTCAACACTCTCAACCTCGAGCGAGACTGATCTTGGTGTTGTTATCTTTTCAACTTGGAACCTTCGGGTCCCAACGAGTGTATTCCATCTTGCAACTAATTAGCTAAGAACAACTCTATAACTACACTCAACTCGAGGAAAGAAGAAAGGAGTAACAGCACGTCATGGCGGGGGTGCGTGCAGGGCTGGACCGTTTTCCCACCCCGAGCTTATCTGACAGGATGATGAGCTGGGTGCAGGGCGAGGCGAACAGGCACCTTTGCAAGCGAGAGGCGCCAACCATCAACCCCGAGATTGCTGCTGTAATTCCCGAGCTCCGAGCAACGATCAACAGCCTGGCAATTTCTCAAAACAACTTCTTCCCATGATTGCCCACAGCTCGTCACGGGATTATTTGCGCTGAGGGCTGCGTCGACGAATTCTTTGTTGGAGGGCCCGATGGCCAGGGGCTTGGGTCGCACGCAGCCCGGTTTTGCGCTCCAGTTTCCGAGCGCGCCTGCAAAGCCCCAATCCTTCGAGTCGACACAGCCCCACCTCTCATTTGAAACTTGGCAGGGGAAACGAAACACACACTACGGAGCACGAAGTAGGGCAGGTTGATCACCGTAGGTAGGCAGCACAGCATCGGGGCAAAGTGGTTTGCCTGCTTACTGCTTACTCCGTCCGCTCCCAGGGATCCCTTTTGTATATGTAGAAAAAGCAGACCCGTTTCCCATCTTCCTCAGTACAGTACAATGCACACACTTTAAAGCGCACTTTCAAGATCCCACCTTCCACCACCCAAGCCGTCCTGCAGCGCAAGCGAAACCACGCGCGCCAGCTTCTGACTATGATTGAGAGATCTGGTCAGAGGGATACGTCTCCCTCAGGCAAGCCTTTGATAGGGGACGAACGGGGAGGAAGCCCGAGGGAACATAAACAACCACAAGCGAGCGAGTGTGGGAGCGACGAAGAGAAACCCGACAAGACACCTCCCTCAGACACCCTCCGCCGCACACCGCATGTCGTATTCCTTACCCTAGGCTACACCGCCATCGCCGTCTTTGCGTGGGTGGTGGTATGCATCTTGGCCTCCAAGCCCATCGGCGCCCCGAGCTACACCGCCCCAAGCTACACAATCTTCACCGAATTGGAGAATATACATTTTCGCAATTACAATCTCGGGATCTTCGCCCAGAGCGAACGCTATCTCAAAGCGGCCCGGATCCTGCAGTCCGTTGCCTCGGTGCTCACCATCCCTCTAACCTCGACTGTCTGCTCCTACACTGCCGTCGTCTTCCTCCAGCGGAGGCGGCACGGCCGTCCCACGCTAAGACAGACCATGGTGCTGGCAGACAAAGGCTGGTCCGACCCTGTGCTCGTGGCCAAGCTCGTGGCCGGAGGGTGGAAGCGGTATGGCTCGCGTTTTCTCCTCGTCGCCATCGTCGTCAATCTTCTTGGTACGTCTCGACCCCAGCTCGCGGTCCGTCTTCCCGTTGACTGCCGGTTGACTGACTGAAATTTATAACAAGGTGCTTCCATCACGCCACTCCAAGGACTCTTTGTATCGTACAAGTCTATCAAGGTGCCCGCCCACCCCGGTTCCATCAACACCCTGATGGATCTAGCGCCGGTGGTCAGCGCCCCCCTGACCGACATGGGCTTCTCCACCGTGCAACTGAGGTCCATGTTGAGGTCGGTCGGCAATTCAGATCCCCAGTTTAGGCTTTGGTCCAGCCAGCCCGGGTGCAGCGGCTCTCTGGCAGCAAATGACACGACGTCGAGCCGGGCCTGCACCACCTCCGGCCAGTATACGTTCGGAACCATGAGCAGGCTCACCGACCCCTTCTGGGCCCAGCCACCGGCGGGCTTCAACACGGGCCTCATGCGGCAGTTCGCACCCCGTATCAACTTCACTTCCAAGTATGACAACATCAGTGCCGACGACTTCCCGGGGAACTGCGATCAAATCCCGGGCGCGCTCTACCTCCACTTCGAGAACACGACACATAGCGACTCCGACGGCGACCCCGACGGCTACGTCGTCGACGTTTGTATGCCGACGAACGTGACCAAGTCTCCGTGGAAGGCTACGCGCGCGCGACAGGACTTTAGCGAGGAGCTGTACGTCCGCATGACGGTGCCGGTGGGCTGCACGAGAACTTCGGACGGCGGCTGTAGGTTCGTCGCGGGTAACTACTCCTACTCCTTCAAGGTCACCCTCAACACCTCGGCCGGCTACTTCGAGCTCCCCAACTACATGAACGGCCAGCTCCCCGGCCCGCTCCTCGACCATGGCCCGGACCCGGACTGCGGCCAGTGGTGCGGCGTAAGCCAGAATTTCTCCACCATCGGCAACGACGAGCCTGGTACTGCTAATGCTGCCATTACGGGCTACACGCCAGGCAGTAGCGGCACGGGGACGGTTCTGGGAAACGTCACCACGTTGCTAGTAGAGAGTATAAATAGAGGCCCTCTTCTCAGCACTGTCTTAGCGCTCTTCGGTGCAGGATCCTATCTCGATATCCACCACACCGTCGCAGGAACGTACCAAGCCAGCTCGATAGAAGAGTGGCTTTGTATAGACAGTGCGCCCCTCATGAGGCTTCTCTCGGATGACTCGTTGGAGATGGATGCCTGGTCTGACGCCGAGAAAATGACGTGCGTAACGGGCCGCCAGGCCAACGAGGACCAGCCGAGAATCGTAGGTGACTACATCTATCGGTTCGCCGCAGACCTCATGCAGGACGACCGGTCCCACCCAAGCATGGAGCACATACAGGACACCTTCGCCGCAGCGGCGTTCCTCGCCGTCGACGTCTGGATGCAGGTGCAGAGCGAGGCGAGGACGACGGTGACCCTGAGCTGGGACATGGGCGCCAACCAACAGGTGCCGGACGTGTCCCTCGCCGGCGTGGTCCTTATATCGACGCTGCTCGCGGCCTACCTCGCATGCCTGCTGGGGATGTCGGTGTACAGCGCGTGGACGCCGCGCTGGACGAGCCAGCTCGACGCCTTTGCCGTCATGCGCATCAGCGCGGCGCTGCCTGGGGGCCGGTTCCCGCTCCGGCTCGCGCATAGCCCCGAGAAGGTCAAGGAATTTGACGAGCTGCCCGGGTGGGTTGGGAACCGCGCTGGCGAGGACGTCGGGGTGGGCGAGTTGGCTCTAGGGGGGGAGACGCCGCTGAGCGGGAAGAAGAGGTATCGTTGCTACGTAGGCGATGATGATGCAGAGGAGAATCTTGCGGGGCAACATATGCAGAAGGAACGCGAGTACTCGAGGGTCCTCGACAGCGGGCAAGAAGATACCTAACGTACATTATAAGCGAGTGACCCATATAAGCGAATAACCCACTTCCTTCGCGACATGACACCATTTCGTCTCCCCGCTTCTCGAGAAGGAGACTTATCACCTGTTGTCCAAATTCCTCCGCAATCAGAGAGGCCAGATTCACTGTTATCTCAACTTGATCTCCTCGCTTCTGGAGAAGGAGGTCCATCACTCCTGTCTCACTCTGCGGGGTCCCTCTCGTTCCGTGCGGCTGCCTTGACAACCTCTTTTGTCAACTATCTCGCATAGTCTAGCATAGTGCTCCACTGCCTTGTTGATTTGAGCTAGGAGCAAGAAGAACAGGCAGAAATGGCTATCTACACTTGTTGCAGTGGTTTTCTCAGGCGCGCTGACATGTGATCTAGGCCTTGTTGGGGTCATACTCCTATATTTACAAATCAGACTCCCCTGCGCCCACGTAAGCGTCAATGAGCGCCGAGAGCTTGCCTAGCCTTATCCCTAGCTCTTAGAGACCCTCAACATTTTGTCGTAAACTTTCCTTCAGCTTGGTATAACCCTTCTGACCGTACCACTTCTCGAGCAATTTGGCGCCAAGTGCATTATCCACCTCGCTCAAATCAGACTCCTGGGGCTGATTGTCTGGGAACGTCCGGGTTGGGAAAAGCTCTCTGAAATTCTGCAATATGACATTCCAGTTGAATGGAACATTGAATGCAAGAATTCGCTCGTTTTGAAGCGACCCATCAATCAATGCAATCAGATGCAGTCGGGCACAATCCACGACGTCGACCATGTATTGCGGCAGAAAATCCCATCTGATGTTCCCATTGAAAGCAGCGATGACTAGTCCACCGGTCTCACCAGGGGAGTCAATCACCCGACCCATGTTCACACTGGGGAGAATCTGCTAGCCTTTGTTAGTGCTGTTTTTATATGGAGACCTTTAACAGCTTAAATTCACGCACTTACAAAGTTGATCACGAAGTTGGGCTTGTCCATCTTCATAAAATCCCACACTGCCTGTTCAGCCTTTGTCTTGCTCGCTGAGTAGACCTTAAACGCATTCTCCGGCTTGTAAGGTGGTGGGAAATCGACGAAGTCATCGACTTCAGTGTTCCACGAGTTCTTGTCGATCTTGAACTTCTTGCCCGGAGTAGGTAACGAAGTCGCCGTGCTCGAGCTCGTAAAGACGAATCTCCGGATCTTAGGTTCCTTGAGTGCCGACCGTAGAATGGAAGTTGCACCCTTGACCGCGGGGGGGACGACTTCCTTTGGGTTGGGACTGAATTTCAATGGCGAAGACATGTGTACGATGGCATCGACGCCCCTGATTGCTTCGTCATATGCACCTTCCGGCTCCATCTCTGGCACGACAACAGCGTTGTAATCTGGTGACTTGAAGACATCCTTTGTCCTTTGTGCTTTAGTTTCCGATCGAGCGGTTCCGCGCACCTTGTAGCCCGCTTGCAGTGCCTCCACAATGAAATTGCTTGCGATGTACCCAGATGCGCCAGTTACGAGAATTAACGAACCCTTGGGCAAAGCCAAATCTTCGTTATCGATATTAGCCATATTGATGGAAGAGGGTGACTGAAATGTATGCCTCAGCAACTGCTGTCGCTTCCAGCGGGAGGGAGGGCGAGAGAGAAACGACGAAATAAAACGTCAGAGGCGACTGGTGGGCATATATATCTTATCGCGAACTTGCGTTATCCATCGGACACCGCAGCTGGTGATCTAGCAAACATCGATGTGCTAATTCAAAAGGACTAGGGGTGCAGCCAATCGCGGTTGGGAGCGTTGTATATCAAATACGAGAGTGATGTGCTTACCATTACATCACCTATGGAAGCCCGCGCTCGCTACCGAAGATGAACACGCAGTTGAAGTCGGGGAACTCAACGAGACTGTGGTTCGACTTTTAGCTGCCTCGTCTCCTAATATAGCACTCCAGAAGGCTTCCTATACCTTCAGCATCTAGGTAGCATCATAGTCAGCATCCTAGTCGATACGCTGGTTAGCACCCCAGCGTGTCTAGTTATCACTCTAGTCACTAGTTAACACCTTGATCTATTCGAATTCAACCTTGGCGGAGGTGCAAGGCACCGAAACCTGTTGATGATAAAACTACGGTAATATGACATCACGCTATGTGTAAGTTGACCCGACAGAGCTAAGGAATTATGATATCCCTCTAGCTTTGTAGTAAAAACAAGGAAGAATGACCTAGGCAATATAATATCAAGTTGATTGTAAGTTATCATTACGTACACTTAGTGTCATCGACTGTTCTTCTAGGAATACCGTCTCTCGCGGCAATAAAGTGCGTATTTCTCCTATGCAGAGATGTTTGCATTTCGCTCTTCTTGTCTTCAAGTACCTACCTCTAAATGCCTATATCATTAGACAGTTCTCGACTGTTTTAAGAAATGGCATCTGCTATTGTCACTGGAGCCACCGGTATAATTAGCTTTGTCTTTTCCAGATCTTCCCTTTTAGCTTCCTCTTGCTTGGAGTACTAACTCTGCTCAAGGCATCCTAGGACGTGAGATCGTCCGCCGACTAGGCAATAACCCGCAGAAATGGAAAAGAATCTACGCTTTTTCGCGCAGCCAGAAGGAGGAGTACCCGCCAAGCGTGGAGCATAACTTTCTCGACCTGGCTGGTTCGGCAGAGGACATGGCCAAGAGCCTCAGGGACATTGAAGCCGAGTACATCTTTTTCGCAGCATACCTGCAAAAGGACTCCGACAAGGCCAACTGGGAGGTGAATGGTAGGTTCATTCGCACTCATCAACAAAACTTTTACGTGACTATTAATGTGTGGCTAGGTGATATGCTGCAGAACTTCCTCTCCGCATTGGAGCGAACTGGGGCTATCGAGAAAATCAAGCGCATCATTTTAGTTACGGGGGCGAAGCAATATGGGGTGCATCTCGGCGCGCCTAAGAACCCTATGCTGGAGAGCGATCCACGATTGGTAGGAGAGCCTTGGCCGCCCAACTTCTATTACAGACAGCAGGACATCCTCGAGTCGTTCTGCGCGCAGCACCAGAATGTTCAATGGGTCGTTACATATCCAAACGACGTGATCGGATTCGCCAAAGGCAACTACATGAACCTCGCCACGGCCCTGGGTCTGTACGCGGTTGTCACCAAGGAGCTTGGCAACAAGGAGCTCATGTTTCCAGGATCCGAGGTATTCTACACAATGTTTGATGTGTTCACGTCGAGCCGCCTACATGCCGAGTTCTGCGAGTGGGCTGCATTAGAACCTAAGGCGGCCAACAAGGCGTTTAACGTTGTGAACGGCGACGTCGAGAGCTGGCAGAATCTGTGGCCGCGCGTTGCGCAACGGTTTGGAATGGGCGTCAAGCCCAGCCAGTTCCGCGACGACGCCCCCCTGGCGACCAGCGCGCCGATGGCGCCTAAGCCTCCGTTGAGTGTCGTGGCGAAAGACGTCGGACTGGAAAGCAGGGCTGATGAGCCGAGCAAAATCGAAGCAAGGATCGACCTGGTCAAGTGGAGTCAGCTTGAGAATGTCAAGGCTGCCTGGCACCGGCTCGCAGAGAGGGAGGGATTGCAGAAAGATGCGTTTGAGAAGGCGACATGGTGGTTTCTTAAGTTTGTAATAGGGAGGAACTTCAGCCTCGTGCAGAGCATGAGCAAGGCAAGAGCTCTAGGCTGGACTGGGTGAGTTGTACTACTCTTGCATGTCACTCAACGGTTGAGTGCTAACGAGCCTTTTGATGTACAGATACTTGGATACTTGGGAATCATTGTCAGACGTGTTTGCCGAGCTGGAGACTGAGAAGATTCTCCCGAAAGTTCACAATGTATAAGCAGAATGATTGGAGCATTCTAAATAAGTGCTGAAATCGGCGCAATGGCGATCAGACCTAGGCTAAGCCGAGGGAGCAGGAGCGCATAGATAGTCTCTACTCAAAGTCACGCTACACAGTCATCATGGAGATGCCGTTGACGTGCTACGGACTTGCTTTAATTCCCAGCAAAAGGTATTTGGCGAAGCTTATCCGTCTACCGTGTCTACGCTGTCAACTCTAGAGGCATTGCTAGAGGAGAGCGAACAATCAAGAGTGTAATAGTCTTATTGTAATTATGCAACACGTCAATTGATTTTCTCTTTAGCTGCTGCTATCCAAAGTTGTAGTTGAGCCAGTGACAAAGACGAAGCGCAACCACTGTTACGAGGAGGATAGCTATTTCTAACTGCTCTTCTTACTCCTTGCTCAAGTTAGTAGAGCAGTGAAGCACTGTGCCGGACTATGCGGGACGTTTGATGGTGGAAGCAGGCACAGTATCAGCGCTAAGCGGTACTCTTGTCACACTGCAGGGAGCTTCTTGGTGGTGGAAAATAAGGTGATAAAGTGCCATGTGTGTAACAGAGAGTTGCTCAGAGAGCTGGTAAATATACAAAAGAAAACCCCCTCTACCTGCATACCAAGCTGTTCGCTATCCCCACCAAGCTCTCACGTGCCTGCCCAGCTCATGAGAGCTTAACCAAAGCATGGCCTAACTGCAACAACTCTTGTCTAGGAGTAGTTGTACGCTACTTACTCAAAGTTTTGCACCTATCATTCTAGTTCAGATGGTTCGAGATTATTATTTTGTATAGCGCCGCTGGTCCAACGTCGTATATATCACATCACAATACTAAGAATAGGGATGCCCGTCCGTTCTAGGCGCCTGTCACAGCCTGTCCGATTGAGCCGATGTACGGAATACGTGGAGCCGCCCAGCCGCCCCAGACCATTGTTCGGGAAGAACAAGCTGGTGGACCTGTGGCAAAGCCAAGCTTTCCCATCATGCTGGATCCCTGTCAGTTGCAGAAAACCTGGCACACGGTGGATCTCGCTACAACTAGTTTCGCGTGAGTCGTGGGGAGAGCCGGGCCCCTGATCTGATCTGGGCTGTTCCCGTCTCTTCTCCCCCCAACCACTTTCGGACTTGAGAAATCGACTTGCTGTTTCCCATGCGAACCCGGAGATCTGGACGAGAAAGCACAATGCTACAGACATTTGACAGCCCACCACAACAAGCCGCCGGGATCTTTGCCAAGTCTTGCCTTGTTGCATGCTGGCCAACACAGACTCCACCATGGCGTTCGTCCAAGGCCCCGAGGGGTCTGCGCCCGCGTCGGCCCACCTCGGAGGAGTTGAGAGCTCAGAGCGTGCGAGACAGCGCGAAATCGCAGCGTAGGTTCCAGGCCGCCGGCGATGGAGATGGCCTGCCTCCCTCCCTTCAGCTAACGACCGGACCTCCTGGCTGTCCCCTCCCAGCTACCTCTCTGCAGCCTCCTTTCCCCCGGGCTTGCCGGTTGCTTTCCAGGAGACACCACTTCTCAACACCGATCCCATCCTCAACGCCCTCACCCAGATAGGAGCCCTGCGTCTCGGCGTCGACCGCGCTTTCATATCGCTCATCGACCGCCAATACCAGTATGTCGTCACCGAGATCACGCGGTCGCACTCCCTGGTCGACATGACGTGCGCGCCGGGCGACCACGTCGCGATCGGTGTCTGCAAGATCAACAACTGCGACGGTGTCTGCCCCGCCACCATGAAGGCGTTCATGGACGAGACCGGGGAATGGGTGAAGACGGGCCCAGAAGTCATCTCCAACAGGACGCGCTACATCATCAATGATTTCCGAACGCACCCCGACTACAAAGATCGCCCTTACGTGACGGCCTATCCCTTCTTCACGTCATACCTGGAAGTCCCTCTCGTGTCTCCGTTGGGTTATGTTCTGGGGAGCTACTGCGTCGTCGACAGCCACCTGAACGACTTTGACAATGACGACACCGTTCAGATGATGAATGAGATTGCTTCGGCTATCATGGCTCACCTCGAGAACGTGAGGGTACGGCAGAGCCGAGACCGTTCCGAGCAGCTGATCGAGGGCCTGAGCGGGTTCATCCGACACGACCCGCCATTCCAGCCTCAGAAGCCGCTTCGGGAGTTTGAGTCAGGACCAAGGGACTCAGAACCGACCCCGGATGCGACCCCCGACATACAGGGTTCCCTCACCCCCAGCACGCCGAACAAGGGCAACGACCCTTCTGACACGACGTCGTCGCTTGCCTCCAAACGTCGGCCACGCCCAATCATTACCTCGGCGTCGTCCCTCGAATCCGCACAGTCTGCCCTGTCGCTGTCTTCTGCGCCGCGACAAGAAGGCTCCGAGACGCCGCCGACAACGCCTCGCGATGATCCAGGCGTGAACCCCATGGAACGGCACCTGGCTGCTGGAACGGCAGAGATGGATGCCGATAGTACCTGTTTGCGTCCGCCGTACTCCCCTTCCAATGTCTCCGAGCCCCACGGCTTTATCAGCTCGATCAACATCAAAACAAGTTTCTTCAGGGCTGCCGCCACCATCCGGCGGTCCATGGACCTGGACGGTTTCATGTTTCTCGATGCTGTGCCAAGCTCGTACGTGGACCGGCCGGACCAACCACTGGCCGATCCGCAGGGGGAACCGCCGCAGAGTTATGTCGAAGGACCGTTCTGTCCAGCCATCGTCAAGTCTGCCATCGGGCCGGGAGGCGAGACCATCACACATTCCGCCCAGACCCGGCTCCCCGAAGTGTCGCTGCAGAGATTCATCCGAGCGTACCCCGAGGGCCATGTGTTCACTGCCGACGAGCTCGGCCCGATCGACGACAGCTACGGCATCGGGAAGCCGTACCAGTCTCGGCCTACCGCAGACCAAGAAGTCTTGGGTCTCGGCAACGACATTGCCGCACTCTTCCACGTCGTGCCTGCGGCTAAGTACGTCGTTTTCCTCCCACTGTGGCATTTCCAACGCGAGTGTTGGTACGCCGCCGCACTTGGCTGGGTAGAAGATGCCACGCGTGCCATCGGCGTGCCCGACATCGGTCTGATCTCGGCGTTTGGCAATTCCGTCATGGCCGAGGTGTCTCGCCTTGAGGCGCTGGCTGCGAGTCGCGCCAAGTCGGACTTTGTCTCCTCTCTCAGCCACGAGCTGCGAAGCCCGCTCCACGGCATCATGGCGAGCAGCGAGATGATCCGGCACGTCGTATCCGACGCCTCCCTTTTGTCGACGTTGGATATGCTCGACTCGTGCGCCACGACGCTGTTGGATACCTTCAACAATTTGCTCGACCATGCCGTCGTGACGCATGTTGGGACCTCGTCTCTGTCAGGAACGAGGGCAATCGATCTCGGAGAGATGGTTGAGGATGTCGTCGAGGCCGTCAAACTGGGGCACCAATCCGGAGGTGGCTTCGACCCGGGCGCCGAACCACAGGACTTGCCCGATCGTCCGTTGCTCGTTACGGTGCAGATTGCCAACTACAAATGGAAGCTACCAGTGAACGTTGGCGCGTGGAAACGCATCGTTATGAACGTCGTTGGTAATGCCTTCAAGTACACCAGCGCCGGCCACATCGAAGTCGGATTGCGAGTCGTGAGCAAGAAAGACAGGGCGGGCGCCGCGTCTGACTATGTCTCGTTCACTGTCGAAGACACGGGCGCGGGCATGAGCTCGGACTATCTGAAATATCACCTCTTCACCCCCTTTTCCCAGGAGGACAATCATGTCGCGGGATTGGGCTTGGGCCTCAGCATCGTCCAGCAGCTTGTCAACGATCTCGGCGGCACCATCAATGTCAAGAGCTCCCTCGGCATAGGCACCCTCGTCGAGATCCTCGTTCCTCTCGGAGAGGGCGTTCAACAACCAGATCAGGAGCGCGTTCCGCACAGTGACAGTCTCAAAGGGCGGACAGTGTGCCTCATCACTCCTGAGGCATGTGCGGCCATGATTACCCCCCCCTTCAAGATTACCAAGGCGGCCCGATCCCGATCGTCACTGGTAGAGAGATCGATCAAGGCCACCGCCGGGACCTTTCTGGGAATGCAGGTGATTGTGGCAACCGAGGAATGTCCAGCCCCTACGGCAGATCTCTATATTTTGGACTGCGACCTGTTCAGCGGGGAGACGGAAGAAAGCGGCGACAGGATTCGGCAGGCATGGCAGGGCCGCGTTACGCCTTTGGTATTGCTCTGCGCCGAATCAGAAACGTCGTCGTGTCTCAGGGCACAGATTACGAAAGGCCAGGGCGTACACTTGCACCAACCCATCGGTCCGAGAAAGCTCACTTCTGTGTTCCGATTAGCCCTCGAAGCTCAACCGAACAGCGATGCGGAAATGGAACAGACCCACGGCTTGGATCATCCCCGGATATCTTCAGATCGGCAAGAGAATCGAGGGCCATTGTCCCCGACGCAGACCTTGGAAGACCGAGTCCAAGTCCTCTCAGTGTCCTCCACGATACCACCGTCAACGGAGACAAAGGAAGAAGCAACAGTCGTTTCCGGGACGGGGTCTCTAGTCCAGATGCAACCGACAAGCCAACAACACCACCTTCTCCTCGTCGATGACAACCCCATCAACGTCAAGCTTTTGACGCATCTGGTACAGAGGTTGAACCACACGTTCCAGACGGCGAGTGACGGTCTGCAGGCTGTCCGGCTATACAAGAGATCACTCGAGGGCCAATCGCCCCGCTTCAGCTACGTGTTCATGGACATCAGCATGCCCGTGATGAACGGGTTTGAGGCTACCAGGGAGATTCGGCGGCTGGAGACGGAGGCAGCCGTCGGGAGATGCAAGGTCATTGCGCTGACGGGCTTGAGCAGCGCCTTGAACAAGACCGAGGCGGCTGCGAGCGGGTGTGATTTGTTCTTGACGAAGCCTGTCAAGATGAAGACGATCAAGGATCTGTTAGATGCCTCTGGGCAAGGGGGGGAATGAAGAGGTACCATGGTAAATGTAAGTATCTTGCTGGCACATACAACATCCAGCTTATTTATCTGAATCCTGAGGCAAACTCCAAAATGGCACACGATGCAGGCTCCGCTCTTTCACCCCCTAACCCCTTGATGGGCCCAGGACACTGTTCGCAGTTGGGGGTAACAAACAAGTCTACTCCTCGCTGGCACTTCCCGAGTCATCCCCACTACCCTCCCGCTTCAACGCGCCCTTGCCCTTGCGAGCCTTGCCCTTGGCTCCCTTGCCACGCAGGTTGGCTGGAACCTCTTTTCGGACTTGGCCATCCTCAAACAACACGCCAATGTCGGGCCGGCGAGCAACCGCCTTCTTCCAGAGACTCTTGGGTACTTCGTCGGCCGTGATGATCATACCGCCGTCGCTCCGATGCCAGGTAATTTCGGGCTCTGCCTGCAGGGCCGCACGCAACGGAATCCAAATGCTGACTTCAGCAGCCTCCCCCGACGCGGACTGCTGACGCGACTCGTTGCCATCCTCGTCGACCGCAACCGGCATGAATGAGCGGTACTGGCCACCTCCGGGTGCTCGGGTGATAGCGCCTAGAGCCAAGAGGAGGGGATATCCCTGGTACGACGTTTCGTAGATGGCGAACTCTGGTAGGTCCGGCGTGTCGGCGGTCAGTTTGTCGCCCGCCGGGACAGGAGATGCGACGCTTTCTTTGTTGGTGATGCGCGAAATTTGCCACGAGGCCGGGTCGTCGGATTTAGCGTCCGTCCCGGAGGTCTCACGAAGGTCAAACCGGGCCTTGGTCGCGGTTGCTACGATCCGCTGGACATCCTCCAGGGTAGCACTCAAAGCTTTGATGCGGGAGTGTGCGAGCTACAAAACACAACAGTCAGCATCCCAATTCCCAAGTCTGGAAGACACAGGGGGAAAGTCTGGGCACATACCACGTCGGCAACGCTGATCCAGCCCTCCGAGTCTGCCACGAGGTACTCTCCGTCATCCCCTTCCTCGACCTCCTCCTTCTGGATGGCACGCTTGATGACAAACATGAGCGCTTTGGCTACAGTAACGTCGCTGTTTTCGACAACACTGTATCTGCGCTGCTGTCCTCCCTTGCCCTTCATGCTCATGCCTCTGCTGCGTCCATGGCGAGGCGAATGCTGCATAACAGCACTGGGAGGAAGCACCCCGCCAAGCTCGCCGTGGATGGTGGATAGGGGGACGGCGACAGCAGCGGCCATTGTGAAGATCGAGGGGTGTGGTAGGTGACTTGTTGATGAGGGGAAGTTTGAAATGCAAAGTAGTGACTGGTAAAGACAGAGGGGCAATGCAGTCTCAGCCGCTGGAGAGGCGGTCTGGCATCCTTCTTAAGCAACTGCAGAACGCTTACTGCAGGAGCACGCACATCAAGCCGAGATCGGCAAATGTCCTGAATGGGGAGTACGGAACGGTTAGCCATCCTCGGGCAGCAGTGATCTGCTGCGGCGTGTCACGGATCGGGCATCGTTGTCCGCTGACCTTGCCGCTGTGCTGTACGTAAGGTACCTACGTCCTTGACCGCGTGGACATGCATGAAGAACTTACATACCTTACCTACCAGGTATGTTGCTGTGGTGGCATTTCCGTATTGGAGAGAGTCTCGGCGAACCAATGGGCAGGGGAGTGACGGGCGGCCAGACCCCTCCCCGCTTCCTCCTACCACGCGGCATCATCGCTGCTCTCGCGTGACCATACCCACGACCCCGCGATTCCGGCCCAGCTCTGCTGCTTCCGATACCCATCTGTTAATGGCAGTGCTGAGAAACACCGGTCACATAGCCCTTTAGCACAAACCATCCTATCCTATCGACGTCGAAGATGACAGATAACTCGATGTCTTCCAGCAGCGGTTGCTGAGGATGAAAGTGACGGGGTGGGCGGGGGCAGGGCGCGTGGATCCAGACGTGTTTGACTGGGCGTTGAAGGAGGGGTAGTGCCAAGAGCTGAATTGCCCCTCGATGCGCCCCTCGTTCTCCTTCACCCGTTCACCGCCTAGCGCTTGCGACGTGTTCGACGTGACCTTGTCCACCCTGTCCTGCAGACTGCATTGCGGCAAGTTAGCTCCTTGCAGCACAATGCAAGTCGGGACTTGGGCGCAATGCACGTCATGGTAATTGCGGAAGACACATTGATAGACAGGCATGTCCGTAAGGGACATGCCGTAGGTATGTATGTACATGTCAGTATCAAAACAATCCATGAATCTTGTTCCCCAATGCTGCCTACGCATATGGCTGCAACGTAAACTGCTGATAAAACGAGTCCATAGCCTTCTCAGCTCGGCATCGGCTCGTACTACTTAACCCCCACGGAAATCAAGATGCCGCGGTGCCATCGGGTCATCCGCATTGTGCATGTGGTCAACGTGTGACTGACATGCTTAAGATAGAGTGGACGCTGAACTAACTTTGGGCTCCGACAACATTTCTGTTAGGCACCAATAGGTGGCCTCAGCTGCGGCTCTGACGAGCAGATCGTCTTGTGCAGCCCTGTTACAACCTGTGATTCGAGCAGACTAATGAACGGGGCTGTTAAGGTCCTTGGAGGTGCCTGTCTTCTCTGGATCATCCGTTACAGTGTGGGAAGCTAGGTGAGGAAACTTCTCATAGGCAGTTAGATGTGGTTGTCAAAGTGCCTGCTATTAATATCTTAGCTTTCTCCTCGAGTTTTGACATCTGTTTATGTATTATTAAGTACCTGCCTGCAAAGTCTTGTGGCTTTTCGGTCTCCTCCTGGGGCGCGGAGTATGTTTTGAAATGGAAAGGGAAGTATTTTCTTGATATAGATGGTACTGTGGCCGTGATGTCTCTTAGGTAGGCCCGAGGTAGGAGTACAGGAGTTGAGTCTCATGAAGCGTGAAGTCCGGTGGATACGGGTTTCCACATCTGATACATTGACCCATATGCTCATGACATGGAACCCTTGAGATGGACAAGCTAGGGACAATATGCGCTAGAAATTTTTCAAATGGTGAGTGATATTTAGAGAATCCCTTACCCACATCCGAGTTTTTCAGGTTCTCGGTCGGTCAGGTCAAACTTACCACGTCGCCTGGCGGCTCTCGCCTTGAATTTACGACCGAATATGGCGGCTGACTTTGAGAAGCAGGATTACTGGCGCCAACGCTTCACGTCTGAAAAGTCGTTTGAATGGCTGGCTTCATCCGCAGCGTTCATGGACATTCTGCTGCCACACCTGGAACGCCTCGCCGACCATGAGTCTGTTCGAATATTACATCTGGGTTCCGGGACCAGCAACCTGCACAACCACCTTCGTCGGCGCGGCTTCCTGAATGTTACGAATATCGACTACGAACCGCTTGCCCTTCAACGAGGGCAGGAGTTGGAGCAAGACGAGTTCGGCGATGTGCGAACGAAGTACTTTGTCGCGGACGCCACGAGGCTGGAGATGATGGAGGGCAGGTTTCAAGTTGTCATTGACAAAAGCACGGCCGACGCAATTGCATGTGGCGAGAACGATGCGCTTATTTGTATGGCAAAGGGCGTCCGCCACTGCCTGGATGACAACGGGTTCTGGGTTTCCCTGAGCTATTCCACGTCACGGTTCGAACTTGAACCTGTGCAGTCGATGTTCAAGGTTGAAGTCATTGGCAGAGTCCCCACGCCAAAATCTAAACCAGCTGATCCGGACATCTCTCATTACTGCTATCTCCTTCGGCCACGGCCGCAACCCCCGATGCAAAGATGAACCGGCATGCGACGTGATTTGGACGTATGTCGTCTGAATCAAGTGTTTAAGGGGCGTCCTTGTGAGAGGGCGGGAGTTTAGGATAAGACCGGAACTCGGATAGGGAGCGGACTACATAGGTACTCAAAACATCCAATGCTTTCTGCTGCTAATACCTCCCAAAAATAGAGTGAAGCCCGATCCCGTTTCTCTGACTTTTTCCCTGATTCCGCCAACAACACATTAATTCGCACCATTCTGCAATGGCCTCATCCTCAAGTACATGCCATGCTCCGGCTTGATGGTGATGACACCGCGTGGAACAATCTTGGACTCATCCATAGCCAGATCCCACGTGAAGGACGTCACCAGCGTAGCAAGCAGACACCGCATCTCAGCCTTTGCAAACTCCTGGCCGATACAACTCCGCGGCCCTTGCAGGAAAGTCAAAAAGTCATAGGCGCTCTTGGCACCGCCATGGCGGTTCGACTTCCCATCATCGGCGTTGATCCACCGCTCAGGACGGAACTCACTCGCGTCCGGACCCCAAATCTCGGGTGAGCGGTTGATCTGCCAGATTGAGATGACCATCTCGGTGTTTTTGGGGATGAACTGCTCGCCAATGGAGGTATCGCGCAGCGCCTCGCGCATGGTGACAGGGACGGTGGGGAACAGGCGCAGGGTCTCGAACATAATGCCGTTCAAGTAGGGCAACTGCTTGAGCTGATTGACGAGGTCTTCTGATGGGTCGCTTGCCTGAGGATTCTCGCCGAGCGCCTGTGTGACCTCATCGCGCAGCTTCTTCTGGATGTCGGGGTACTTTGCGAGGAGGTACGCGGACCAGGTGAGGGCCGAGGCCGTGGTTTCATGCCTGGGATGTCAGTCAGCAATGAGATGGTAGGTGCCAGGCAGCAGAGGCTTGACATACCCTGCAGCCAGGAACGTGAGGAGCTGATCTTTGAGGACCTCGTCGTCAAAGTTGCTGGATTTGATGAGAAGGGACAAGATGTCAAAGTGGTCGTCCTGCTTCTGCACGATTGCGTCTCGTTTCTCCCGAATCAAGTCCCGGCAGATGTTGTCAAGTGAAGTGGTCAAGTAGACAAAGAGCTGGTTGAGTTTCCACGGCAGCATCTTGATGACGGGGTTACCGAAACCGAGATTGAGGGTGGCGTAAACGATCTTCTCCCGGTTCGGCTCGAGCAGTTCCTCGTAGAGCTCCTGAAGGGGATCGCTCGCCTTCTCGACCGCATTGATCTCGCGGCCCATGCCGGCAATCCCGATGATGTCCAGCGTGACCTTGCTCGCCCAGGTAGTAAGTTCGAGGACAGCCGAACCCTTGGACTCGGTGGTCGCGCCGTTGGCAATCTCGCTCTTGAGCTTGCGTGTCAAAATTCCAGCCTTTGTCCACATCATGGGATACAAGTCCGTGATGTGCCGGGCGTGGAAAGCAGGCAGAGTGTTCTTCCGGACAAACTTGTGCTTGTCCTCTTCCAGCGTAATCAGACCATCCCCAATGATCAGACGCAGGAATGCCGCGATCCTCCTCGGTTTCGCAAAGTCGTAGCATTTGTGGGACAGCAAGTCGGGCAGCAGCTGAGGTTTGGCAACAAAGACTTGGCGACCGAGAGCATCCAGGACGAGCAAATCCTCATCCGGATACTGTTTGGCCAGGTCGAGGAAGAGGTCTCCGGCAGGCCCCTCTTTGACCAGAAGGGTTCGATACGCAGCGCTGAGTACTGCCTACAGAACGCTTGGTGAGTGTTCGTTACGAGGGAAACGGCCTCGAGCTTCACTTACTCTTGGACCAGGGAGCCGGCGTAAGGGGCTGAACAGCTTAGGGTGCAAAAATGCCCAAAAGAAGACGCCGAACGCATAGTTGGCCAAGATGGTGCCAACGACGGCCGTGAATCGGTTATACGAGCTGAAGTAATCTGGCCACAGCCTGACAACCAGGAAGTATTCCGCAGCGCCGGCGATGGTCAGGCCGGGGAGGCTGACGAGACGAGAAGCTATGCCCATGATGGCAGGTTCCTCAGAGGCAGAGAAGAAAGACTTTGGACACTCGGAGACGAGAAACAACAAGATGGACAGGTTCTGTTGCAAACGGGCAGACAAAACCAGACAGTTCCGTCTCCTTTAAGGTTGACTCGGAGATGGTGGCCTTGGACGGACGGAATAAGACAGGTAGAGTTCGGCCCCGTCCACGCGGCCCAGGACGCGCGTTACTGTGAACTTACAAATGCCTGTCAAATGCTCGAGGCCAGCTCCCCGAAGCATCCATTGCAGTGGGGAGTACTATCCGGTGCAGTCCATACCTTGGTGCCACAGTTGTGTCGATCAAGGCATCCTTGCCGCCACCTTGGAACGTCAAAGAGGGCACTACGGAGTACGGACATGCACCTCGGGGACGTCCCAGGCTTTGGGTTGCGACGCTAGCCCCCCTCACGCAGGTCGCAAGGTCCGTCCTCATTGAGCTTAGCGTGCGAGGCTCAGGAACCCCCCCATGACCCCAACACTCCGGGGCAGGGGGCCGACAAGCCCCCACCACGGTCCTGACCCTCGTTGCACATGTCTTGGTAGCCCACATTATCAGTCACATGTCAGCGTTGCCTTTGCGTGTCTTCCATTACTGCCCAGGGGTTTCCGCAAGCGGAGTCCGTGACTTCATCTGCCTTGGATCGTGGTTGGATCCCGCCGTGCTTTCAGCCATCCAGCTAGTTACGTTCACGATACGGTATGGACTTGATACTAGGCATCTTCGATGGTTCCTAAAATCGCAGCATCAAGGTAGACGCGCAAGGGCGTCTGCTCCGCTTCGCCGCCCTCGCCCGGCACTGCCCGCTCCCAGCTTCGAGATGGCATAGACGGCGACGTCGGTGAGGTTGCGGCAGGATAGGAGGATAAGGAGTAGCATCAAAGAGTCAAGACCTGATCATACATCCAAAATCCCACACTAGACTGCTCGCTTCCTCTTGCCCTGCCACCGTACACCTTGGAGGACTACCAACCACTGGAGAGACAGGCTCTTCCACAGAGATGGGGCTCAAGCCCAACGTCGGGGTTGTCCGCGAAAGCAGGGCAATCTGCTCCTGGGCCCACCTCGTCCTCTTGATGTCCTCGTCCATCATGCCCACCGCAGCCCGGATCCCAACCCCACCGTTAAGCCGTGCCAAGATCTCCGTTGCCTTTTGGCCCTGTCCCGGCGTCAGGTACGCACACGACGACACCAGCCGAATCGAGTGAACAATGACGATGGCGGCCGCCCCGTCGTGGGCGACCGTCCCAGGGAGTCCGCAGGGGCCGACATCGCCGAGCGCATATGGCACACACGCGAGGATATCGTCAATCACGGCGACGACATCCATCTCCAGGAACGGGATGTACTCGGCCAGTGTAACACCGGCGCCGTCGTGTTCCCGTAAATAGTGGTGTGCAATCATGCTCATCAACAAGATCAGCCGCGCCGACCGTATCAGAATGATTGTGCACGCTGTCTCGGGGTCGTAGTGCGTCGTTCCGGCTGCCACTTCGCCTAGCGCTGTTGGGGTCCCGCGCCCCTTAAACATGCTTTGCCAATAATCCGTGGCCTCGACGTCCCAGTGGTGGAAGTCGTCGAGTGTTTCGGAGCACGTTCGTATGATGGATGCTTGTTCTTCGGCGTCGAGGTCGGTTTGGCCTGACAGTAACCTGTGTCGGAGCGAGAGTGTCCGTGACATCATGCCCAGCGCGCGAAGGAGGGGGTCGAAGGCGCCCCAGACTGTGGCAATGGCCCCAGGATCGACGTACGTGTCGTCGTCCTGCACGAACGAGTAGACTTGCTACGAGAGTATCAGTATCACCACCTCTAAAGTGTGACCAACAATCAGCTGGGCAATGGAGTCGGGGTTTTGTGCGACTCACCAAGCGGATGAGGGATAAGAAAAGGAGCTCTGCGCCCCGGCTGGTCGCAATCTGCTCTGGCCCCCGCTTCTCCACGAGATAGAAGAGCCCGGGAGCGTGCTCGCTCGAACCGCCGTGCCGTTCACCGCTGATGTCTTTCAACACGCACAGGAGCAGGATCGAGGTGATGACCTTATCGTCTGTGGCCTGGGCTTCAGACCCGATGATGTTTTGCAGCATCCGAATGGCGCGGCCGTAGTTCTTGTATGACTGTACGCGGAACTTCTCGCCCCCGAATTTGTTGTACGCCGCCATCTGGGCTACGCTCAAGGTCGCGACTTCGAGTAGGCCTTGGCTGTGGGAGTCGTAGAGGCTGGGGAGAAAGCTTAGGTGGCCCGGGAAGCCATCTTCTGGATTTGGTGAGACGAAACGGTGGATGAAATAGAAGAGAGAGACGTGATCGTAGCAGGGCTCGGGGGCTCGCGCAAGTGCATGGTTCCGAACTTGAGCAAGTTCAGCCTGTGACGGTTGCTCTTGTTGTTGTAGCTGCTCAATGTCCGCCGTCACCTCAAGTGTTTGAGAGCTTCGCCGTCTCACGGCCTTGTTCCTTTGCGCCTGTCGGCTCTCTTGCGAAGACACCGAGCCTGCGGTTGAAACTGAGCTAGAGCTTCGCCGGTGTCTGAACTGGAATTGATCGGTGTATCCCGTGCATGGCTTGCCGTAGATCAAGCAACGGCGACATGACGGTTTGGCTTCGTCACACTTGAAGCGACTGCTGGTGAGTCCTTGAGCATGCCAGGGGCTTCACTGAGGACCAACCTTCACTTTGCGCTGGCGGCAGCGCAAACAGCCCGTGCTGAAATGTCCTGGGAAAACCATCGTACCAAATTCGAGCCACGACTTCGGTTGTGAACAGGCAACATACGATATGGAACCGTCGCGCTGGGCCGGACGTGCTGAATGGTGTGAGGAGAATGGGCCGCCGGCTAACGTGGGGGATGGGCATAAGGCGGAACCCAGGCCCCATTCCTGCCAGGGAACCAGAATGCGGGGAGTCGTCACGGCCAAGGCACCCCGGGTGGCACTTTACTCGCTGTGGTTTAGCTTGCGATGGATGCGAATACGGTGCCGAGGTTGTGCAAGCGGCCAGATCCCGGCACGGGGCTCAGCGAAACCCTGAATGCAGATCCTTGACAACGGGTTGAACAAGGTTCAACACCAGAAGTCAAAATTCAGACACATATGTGGGATCGTGAAAATAGAGGTTGTATATCTGACATGATTGCGATACCAAGTCCGTGTTTCTCGGTACTCCTGCACTCGTGCCCCTGAATTCCCGCTCACAACGCCTCTTGACAGCACCAAAGCATAATTGTCCCGTCTCTGCCCTTTAGCGCCTCTCAACCACCCGCCTCTCTCAGCATCTGCCTCGTCATCACTCAACATGGCTTCGCTTCTCTACTCTCCCGCCATTGATGTGATTGCATCCGGGGGCCGTCTGGTCCTCTCGCCTTTCTTGACAGGCCCGCTCCTCCTGTCCGCCACGTACTACCCGGATACCGTGCGCCAGATCATCGACTCAGTCGCCAAGAACCTCCCAGAGCAGGCCGTGGCATTGCTGTCATCTGTTACACACACTTCTGTCATAAGTGCCCTGCGGGTTCTCGTCGCCTTGGGCCTCATCCGCACAGTCAACGGGACGCTAAACACCATCGCGTCCAACTCGTGGCGTTTCGGCGCGGCAAAAGGCTGGGATTGGCCCAACGAGATTGCCGTCGTCACGGGGGGCTCCAGCGGCATCGGGAAGGGCATTGTCGAGAGACTCGTGGCCCTCGGCGTACGCGTCGCCGTCTTCGACATCCAGGACCTGCCCAAGGAACTGCAGGGAGATGCGCGCATCCGCTTCTTCCATTGCGACGTGACGTCTTCCGAGTCTGTCGCGGCGGCTGCAGAGGCCGTCCGCCGCGAGCTCGGGCACCCGTCGATCCTCGTCAACAACGCGGGTATCGCCAAACCCATGCCCATCCTCAAGACCTCGGAGGAGTTTTTGCGGCGGATATTCGGCGTCAACGTCATGTCCCTCTGGTTCACGACGCAGCAGTTCCTGCCCCGTATGATACAGCTCGACAAGGGCCATGTCGTGACGGTGGCGAGCATCGCTTCCTTTGTCGCCCTCGCCACAGCCGCCGACTATTCGGCGACCAAGGCAGGCGCTCTGGCATTCCATGAGTCTCTTGTGTCCGAGATCAAGCACCAATACAAGGCCCCAAACGTTCTGGCATCTGTAATCCACCCCAACTTTGTCAAAACGCCACTCCTGGACGACTTCTCGGGCCGCCTCGAGCGCGCTGGGGTTCGGCTGCTGTCGAGTGACCGGATTGCGGACGAGGTTGTTGCGCAGATCAAGCGCAGGAGGGGAGGACAATTGGTAATTCCGAGCTCTGCCACGGGCATTTCTGCAATCAGGGGGTGGCCAACATGGGTCCAGGAGCTCTTGCGTGACGCAGTGGCAAAAGGGGCAGTGAAGCCGTGAAGAAAGCCTCCTTGTACAGTACCGTAGTTTTCATATGCCCCGGTTAGAACAGTCATAGCAAGAAATAAAGCACATCGAGGTCGAATGAACGGCTCCCATAATTATTCAACTCCCTCGCCGTCCGAGGTCATCAACCGTTCTCGATACACTGCACTCCATTCGAGAACCCCTGTTGATCCTCAGTGGTTGCACATGCAGAGGGCCCGTTTTAAAGCGTATGCTATTGGCCAGAGCCATTGACATGACTTGCCACGGTATATAGAGATGTGATCTCGCCCACTCAGTAACGTCCAGGCTTCGACATCCCACATTTGACCATCGAACAGCATATCACACGTGCAAGTTGCAACATGAAATCGACAAGCCTGGCGATGGGTCGCCCAAACGACGGCGTCATCTCTCGGCTGATGCTCCTCTTTACGTACTGTTACACGCTTGTAACCGCCCCCTTTCTGCTCTCTCACTTCGCTCTCGACATCCTTTTGTGCCTGCTCCCATGGACGCGGCCTACTAGACAGTGGTCACTCAACCAGGCCGCCCGTATGCGGGTAGTCAGACTGGTCCTCCTGTACTGGTCTCGCCTGCGCTTGGGAGACCGACTGAGACTTCGTCCCGGTGCGGAACGCAACCGGTTCGAAGTGATGCACCCATTGACACCCAAGCTTTACAAGGGCGTCCTTTCCGACGCCAACATCCGGCCAGAGACCATCGGCACGACCTGGACTCCGGCCCGGCCACCACCGCCAGCACTGGTCCAACCCTCGCTCACCGTAGCCCTGCACTTCCACGGCGGCGGCTTCGCCATCGGCAACGGCCGCGACGAAGACACGGGTTACCTGGCCCAGACTCTTATCCAGCACACAGGCTGCAAGTTTGTGTGCACGCCGCAATACCGCCTCTCCAGCGGGCGCAACGGCCGCTTCCCCGCGCCAATCCAAGACGCCCTCACGGCGTACCTGTGGCTGCTCCACGAGAAGGGCATCCCCGCCGGCCAAATCATCTTCTCGGGCGACTCAGCCGGGGGGAACATCGTCCTCGGCTTGCTGCGGTACATACACGAGCACGGGGCCGAGCTGGACATCCCCGTCCCTGCGGCCGTCGCGCTGTGGTCGCCATGGGTGGACGTAGCCGCGGCAACGCAGCAGGACATGCGCCAGTCGCCCAACTACGGGACCGACTATCTCAACAAGGAGTTCGGCCAGTGGGGCGCGCTGTCAGTTTCCGGGTATGGAGTGGTTGATCCCCGTGGGCCGTATCTCTCGCCGCTGCACCACCCGTTTCAACCGCCGCTGGAGGAGAGTGGCACGCCCATGTTTGTCCACGGCGGGGACAGGGAGGTGCTGTGGGACGATATCCAGCTCTTTGCGCGGCGCTATGGGGAGGTGGGGTGGAAGGTGCATCTGAGTGTCTCGCGGCATTGTCCGCATGACATCCTCCTGCTGGGGTCGAGGATTGGGTTTGAAAGGGAGGCCGCAGCGGCGGCGGCGGAGGCACGCAAGTTCTTCTTGGCAACAACGGACTTGAAGCTGGGTGAGCGGGTTTTGGGCCAGAATTCAGGGTAAGGTACCCTCGAAGGGACGCTGGATTTTGAATGTGGATTAGCTTCCGATGGCGTGGATGTGAGGCGAAACACCGCTTACACTAGTTCAACCTTGACGCGTCGTGTCGTCCTTGCTGAATTGATTTCACATGATTGTTACTTATTTAATCCGAGGTAACTTGGTTTGGGAAATCGAAATCTACACATCGGCAAAACAACTCGGGCGACGAGGGTGGTCTGAAGTTCTGAACTTCCAGCATCGGGGTCTGTGGGGTGGATCAGGGGCAGGGACCGAGAATGCGGAGAATGTGGGGAACTGTGACTTGTCTCCTTTTGGCTTAGTTTCCGAGGTGCCCGGGCCATGATGTCAGATTGCATGCGGTTGAGGGGATTTGAGCCGACGACATGGATGTGGATGCCCACAGCTTGAGTGTCAATGCCGGTTCCGACCTAATTATCCCGGATGCACCACAGACCAGGAATCAACGCAGATTCACGTCCGGATGTCTGGAGTACGCGTGTCTGCTAACTCAAACGGGACTGAGTTTGCGACCCGAGGACGCGTGTGTTGGAGATTAATCCCGGCACCACCCGTGCACTCTGTCGGGCCGGGTCTTGGTCTGCAGGTGGGCAACAGGGGGGTTCGGGATCGCTCCGAACCCTCGGGACCGTCCGATGAAGTACTTGGCGATCAGCTTGCGAGCTGCTTGCGAGCTGCATTAGGGTCTGGGTACTCACCCAGGAACGCGAGTCGCGAGTGCAAAGAGGCTAGCGCCCGTTTGGTGGAGTGGTATCGGCAGTCTTGACAAAGGAGGAGGACGCAAGCCTCGGCAATGGTCTGGTCTGATGTTGTTTGGCCCTTGCTTGCAACCCCAGAAACCATCATGAGATAACGACATCGTTGGTGCCTGGACGCGTCAACCGTCTGGTCCCTGAGTTCAAGTTCGGGTAGAATAAGCAACGCCTAAGTGTCTCTGAGCACCACACGCTGGTTTGCTGCTCCTCTCGTCTCTTTCAAGTTGCCAAATTTCATTGAGCATCTCCAGCACCACCATGGCCAACAGTATCCCCAACGGACGGTCCAATGAGGACCTGTTCTTCGACATCGTCATCGTCGGCGCCGGCATCTCAGCCATCAACGCCGCATACCGCATCCAAACAGAGGGACCAGCCGACTCGACATACGCAATTCTGGAAGGCCGAGACACCCTTGGGGGAACCTGGGACCTGTTTCGTTATCCTGGCATCCGCTCCGACTCGGACATCTACACGTTTGGGTTTCCATGGAGCCCGTGGAAGCAGAATGTTTCACTCGCATCCGCCGATCAGATTAAAAGCTACATCAGGCAGTCTGCTGCTTCCCAAGGCATTGATGAGCACATCCTCTACCGCCACAGCGTGGTGTCGGCAAACTGGAGCCCAGAATCCAAGAACTGGGAGCTCCAGGTGGCCGTGGCTGGACAGGACCAACCACGAATCGTCCGCTCACGGTTCTTGCTGCTGGGCACGGGCTATTACGACTACGAGAAGCCCCTTGAAGCGGTAATTCCCGGCATCGAGAAGTTCGGCGGCCAGGTCATCCACCCGCAGTTCTGGCCCAAGGACTACGACTACACCGGCAAAGATGTCGTGATCATCGGCAGCGGCGCCACCGCCGTCACCGTCCTCCCCGCCATGGCTGAAAAGGCCAAACACGTCACCATGTTGCAGAGAAGCCCCGGCTACGTCTTTTCCCTGCCCTCAAACAGCATCATCACGACGCTGCTCTTCGCCATCCTTCCCGTCGGCCTCGCCCACTACCTCAGCCGCATTTTCTGGCTCCTCCGCAGCCACCTGACTACGGTGCTCTGCCGGACCTGGCCTGGCCTGGCCAAGCTGGTCATCAAGCACGTCACCATCAAGCAGCTGCCGCCCGACATCCCCTGGGATCCCAACTTCAAGCCACGGTACAACCCGTGGGAGCAGCGCTTCTGCGCCTGTGTCGACGGCGACTTCTTCGCCGCGCTGCGGTCCGGCAAAGCGGGCGTCGTCACCGGCACGATCAAGACCGTCACCGACAAGACGATTGAGCTGAACTCGGGCGCGAGCCTCCACCCGGACGTGATTGTCACGGCAACAGGGCTGAAGCTGCGGTTTGGCGGCGGGATCCGGTTCACGGTAGACGGCCAGCCCTTCAAGTGGTCTGACAAGTTCGCGTGGCGAGCGGCGATGCTGCAGGACGTACCCAATCTCCTCTTCTTGACGGGCTACGAGACGGCGTCGTGGACGCTGGGGGCTGATGTCAGTGCCCAGCTGTTTGTGCGCATCCTCCGGGAGATGCAGGAGCGGGGAGCAACGGTGGCAGTGCCGCGGCCTTCGAGCGCCATGCCGGAGAAGCCCATGATGAACTTGACTTCGACATATCTCAAGACGGTTAAGGACGTGCTGCCCAAGGCTGGAACAGGGGTCTGGGCGGCCAAGACGAACTACTTTGCGGATATGGCGCGGGCCAAATGGGGTAGTCTGACGGCCGACTTGGAATTTTCCTAAGGTAGACTTGGGGTTATCATGGACTCGGGCGCAAATCTTAGGTAGTCATCAATAGAGCTCTGATTCATCATTCATGGGATCCCTATCAGCGCTGAAAAGCCTGGAGCGTCGTTCGTCCCCCGTGTCTAGCTTTCGGCCCCGGGGCACGGATTGTTGTTTTCCCCCTGAGTGCCTCAGTATCCCAGTCTACACGTCTCTCGCACGGGATCGGATTCACGTGTTCCCAGCGGTCAACATGTGCGCCATTCCATACATTCCCATGCCTCGGGGCTTCTACTCCACCAAAACCCCAAAGTACCTATGTTACCCATGCTGAGTCTTGCCAGGATCCGAGGAGTTTACCCCGGTGCGGGGTGCAGTACCTCAGGGTGATCTACAGGCCCCCCTTGTCCATATTTGGGGTTGCCTTCCGAGCGTCGCCTCTCGTGAGCCCGTCCTGGCACCCGGAACTGTGGTTGCGGCATGAAACATTGACTCCACTTGACGGCGAGGGGTGATGGTTGGCGAAGAGCAGTTAGCAATTGTTTCGACATGCTCGACGCCCTGCGCTGTCTTCTAAACATTATATCGACCCCAGCATTGCTCTCGTACGCAAATGATTCCAGGCAGCTGCTCGTCCACTTCCTACACCCTCTTCACTAGCATTGCTTGAACTACGAGTCTCACAACCCACTGTTCTTGAACACACCCTCCAACATGTCCAAAGATACCGTGTCAGTTCTCCCTGGCCATCTCGGCAACCTGACAGTCGAGGAAGAGCGCAAGTTGCAGGAGGCTTGGATTCATCTCCTCCGGCTCTGTGGTGTTAAAGAGAGTGCCGACCACAAGACTCCGGACCGCACACACGTGTTCCAAGAGCACTTGAATGACAAATGCACGGAAGGCTTTCGGCAGCGGCTCTGGAGCTTCATCCTCGCGGACCATCCCGACGTATTGGTGCTTCGATTCCTTCGGGCTCGCAAATGGGACGTGGAGAAGTCCGTGGTGATGCTCGTGTCAGCTCTCAACTGGCGCCACGAGCGGCGGCTGGAGGACGACATCATCCGCAAGGGCGACAGCATCGGCCTGGCCAAGGAGCAGTCGGCTGACGAGAAGAGCTTCATGGCGCAGTACCGCTCCGGCAAGGCATACGTCCGCGGCTCGGACAAGGAGCGCCGCCCCGTCTTCGTCATCAAGGTGCGTCTGCACGACCCGAAACTGCAGTCGCCCGAGTCCATGGAGATGTTTGTCCTCCACAACATCGAGACTATCAGGACCATGATTCGGCATCCGAGCGAGAAGGCCTGTCTCATTTTTGATCTCACGGGCTTCGGGATGCGGAACATGGACTTCCACGTGGTCAAGTTCCTGGTTCAGGTGTTTGAGGCGAGGTACCCTGAGTACCTGGGCGTGGTACTCGTACACAACGCGCCGTTCATCTTCTGGGGTTCGTCATCCTCTCACTTCCCAGCCCAACGTTCTCTGGAAGTGCTAACACAAACCACGCAACCAGGCATCTGGAGAATGATCAAGCCGTGGCTGGACCCCGTCATCGCATCCAAGATCAACTTCACAAACAGCAACGCAGATCTCACACGTTTCATTGCCCAAGAGGACCTCCAAAAGTCCTACGGCGGCAAAGACGATTGGGATTACAAGTATATCGAGCCGACGGAGGGTGAGAACCAGCGGCTGCAGTCGGAGAAGAAGGAGGAGATTGATGGCGAGCGGAGGGAGCTCATTCGCCAGTTTGAGCAGCTGTCGCTCGAATGGGCAAAGACGAACGAGCCGGATTCGGCTGATGCCAAGCAGAAGGTGACCAAGAGGTGCGAGCTGGCAGAGTGGCTGCGCGAGAGTCACTGGAAGCTCGACCCATACGTCCGAGCCCGGACTTACTACCACCGGGTGGGCGTGATTGACCCTCTCGGCGCGGTGGATTACAAGGCGGCGCCTTAGGGACTAGGGGTTGTTGTATTTCGTGGACCGCCAAGTTGCGGGGGCCAAGATGTCAATTCATTTTCATGTTGTCATGTCCAGACTAGCCAGGTATCTTTCTGAAAGTGAACCGATTTACCAGATCTGTTGTTCAATGCTACCTTGTTAGACTTTTGCCCAGCCGAGCTGGCATGTCAAGTACCAGTTCAGGTTTCCGGGCCATAGTCCATGGATCAGCGCGTGATCTCGGCGGCTTGCTTGCTTGCATGTGCTCAGGCACGAACGCCCAATGTTAGTCTGCCAATAGTCACGGAGGTGCAGACATTGAAAACAGGATTCCAGCCACCGTCGGTACTCCGAACCGATGTCCATTTTGCGAGGTGCATATCGCCTCCTCCTCGGGTCAGCCAAGCCAGATCAGGAAGACCAAGCCGAGACTAGCGAGAACTCAGGATCGCACAACCCACAGAACGGATGCGGAGCCGAGGGATCCCCGCGGGGTAAGGGTTGATCAGTGGGCATCGCTACCCCAGATTCCATGCACCCCAGATCCCCCTCATGTGGGGGACAGTTGGAGCTAAAGGGCGTGCTTGGCAAGCACAGTTGGCAGCCCTTGGAGAAAGCAGTTCGTGCGCGCCGATGGCGGGTTGAAGATACTGAATCGAGTCAAATCAAGCCAGCGCCCTCCTTGGGATAACTTTGCGTCGCCCCTTCGGTCCCTCGAGCATTCTTACCCTGTCCACCTCTTCGCCGGCTCTGGACGTCTTACTCTCTGAGCAAACAACTCTAGGCAGGTCGACTTCGTCCGCACGATACCACCATGCGGTTCTCCAAGCTGCTCCTCGCTGCCCTGGCCCCCATCGGCCTTTTCGCCAGGGACTCCTCCGACCAACTGTCACCGGGAGAGCTTGTTGCGCTCCTCGAGAAACACAACCTCGCAATTGTCCCAAAGTCGGAGCTCACGGACGCGCTGACAGAACTCAACGCCCTGCTCAAAAGTCAAAAAATACAACCACGACATGTTGCCCCCAAATTCGCGAGGCAGAATGGCACAACCACAAGCTCCGACTCGGGCTCCGGCTCAAGTTCCGGCTCTGGTTCCGGCTCCGGTACCAGCTCCGGCGCCCGGAACCTCGCTGCGACCGATTTCCTTGGTCTCGACAATCTGGGAGATGTGATACAGGGTCTCTTCAAGCCCCTCGAAGACCTTACCGGCCTCCTCAAAGCCCTCGAGGGCTTGCTCACCGCCGAATTTCTACAAGGCTTCCGCGATGCCATGGTCTATCTCGCCCAGACTCTGAAGCCGCCAGCGCCTGCTCTGGTCCAGGGCCTCTTGGCAAAGGGTGGTCCGCTACTCGACATGCTCGGCGAGATCGATCTCAAGGGCCTCCTCGATCAGCTCAAGGGAGTCGACCTCAATGGGCTCGTTGGCGCTGCACTGAAGCTCTTGTCTGAGAAGAACATCAACAACATCGAGTCTCTGGTGACAAACGGCGCGGCCCTGCTCACACCGTCCTTTGTCAATGAGACATCAACACTCATTGGGGACGTCTCGCCTATGTTGGGCGAGTTGAGCCCGTTGCTCAAGCAGCTTACCGCTTTGGATCTCGACGGCATTCTCAAGGCACTGGCGCCGCTCCTTACCCCCAAGTCCATCCAGGGTCTGGTGACGCTGTTGGAGAATGCGGAGACATTGCTCACGGCCGACACTGTGAAACAGCTTGGTAGCCTTCTTGGCTCCGTCGGTCCCTTGCTCGAGAAGGTTTCTCCGCTGCTTGAAAAGGTTACGCCTCTGCTCGACAAGCTTTCGGACTTGGATTTGGACGGCCTCTTGGACGCTGTAGCACCTCTGCTCACACCAAAATCTGTACAAGGCATTGTCACGTTGCTGAACAATGCTGAAGCGCTGCTGACGGCCGAGACGGTCAAGAGCATTGGCGGTCTCCTGGACTCCGTTGGTCCACTGCTCGAGAAGGTCTCGCCTCTCCTCGACAAGATTTCTGGTCTGGATTTGGACGGCATATTGAAGGCTGTCGAGCCTCTCCTTACACCAGAGTCCATTCAAGGCCTTGTCACACTGCTTAAGAATGCCGAAGCCTTGCTGACCGCGGAGACTGTAAAGAGCATTGGCGGTCTCTTGAAATCAGTCGGTCCATTGCTCGCGAAGGTCTCCCCCCTTCTCGACAAGGTTGGCCAGTTGGACCTTGATGGCATCCTCAGTGCCGTTGCCCCTCTCCTTACGCCATCGTCAATCCAAGGCATCGCGGGCTTGCTCAACAATGCAGAGAACCTGTTGACCAACAGCACGGTTGCCGACCTCAAAGGTCTTCTCAAGACGGCAGGCCCACTCCTTGATAGTCTCGGCGATCTCGACCTCAAATCTCTCCTCGCTCAGGTTGGGCCTCTCCTGGATGAAGTGGGAAAGCTCGATCTTCAGGGCCTACTTGCGTCGGTCAGCCCGCTCCTCAGCCCAGAATCTATCAAAGGCATCATCGGGCTCCTGGGCAACGCCGAGCACCTGCTCACGAGCAAGTTCGTCGACAACACCCAGACCTTGATCGGCGACGCCGTACCTCTGCTTTCGGCCCTCTCGACTGTCAACCTCCCAGCTTTGATCAAGCAACTCCAACCCCTACTGGACGCTCTTGGGGAGATCGACATTGCCAGCCTCCTCAAACAACTCTCCCCCCTCTTCGCCCAGGTATCTCCTCTCCTCGACGAGCTTAGCAAGATTGACCTGGCCAAACTTGTTGGTCAGCTCACACCGCTCCTCAACACCTTCGGCAAGCTCGACCTCGAGAGCATCCTCACCGCGGTTGGGCCTTTGCTCACGCCTAAATCCATGGGCGGCATCGTCAACTTGCTTGGCAACGCCGAGGCCCTTCTCACGACCACTTTCGTCAACCAAACGCAGACGCTCATTGGCGGCGCGGTGCCGCTCATCAGTGCGCTTGACAAGGTTGACATTGAGGGGTTGTTTGCCGTCATTGAGCCGCTTCTCAAGGAATTGAACGGCATTGATCTTACGGGGCTGGTGGATGCAATCAAGCCGCTGTTGGAGGCGGTGAAGACGATCGATGTGAAGGGGTTGGTGGATCAGTTGATGCCGCTGCTTACGCCGACGAGCATCAAGGGGATCATTGCGCTGCTGAATAATGCCGGGTTGTTGTTGAGCAAGTCATTCGTGACGCAGACGTCGGAGCTTATTGATGATGCTACACCGGTACGTTCAAGGATTTTCTGCATATATTATGATCACTTGACTGATACCAAAGTTGCAGCTCGTAGCAACAATCGCCGACCTTGTCCATGCGATATTAAAGGAGTTTGTGGGCAAGCGGTAGGGTTGAGCGGGATGAAGCGGGTGGGGAGAGGAGCGTATGTGCGTGATACCACAACATGCTGTGTCAGTTTCGTTGTCAGCATGGTGTTTGGGGCTTGACTTTCGTAGTGTTTAATGTATTTCTGTTCAAGTGCTGCACTCGACACGTGTGAGTGTTTGAGAATGTACATCCCCCTCACGTTGAACGCCTGACACATTGCATTCTTGAAGTTGCCGGTGAGCGGAAGCTACAAATCTCACAAAGCTGGATCTGCCAGGTTGGCCAGTTGATTTGGGTGCATCTAAGGTAGTTACTGTTTGTTGTCACCAAGATGCCCGTTGACTCCATGTTCATGTTGTTGAGCCACCACCGATGTACACCCAGTTCGGGAAACTGCCAGACCCGGGATCTTACAATCGTTGATCAGATGCGACGGGGGTCTCAATGCTTTGACATTCGTCCCACACTAGAGAGACGATGGACAGTATGTTATTCGATATGCGATGTTCGTAACTCAGAAGCTGCATGTGACGACGGGTCTCTCAGACTCGAACAGTCTTGCCATCAGGGCCAAGAACACCCCTGCAAAACTCCATCGGAAACGTGTCAACATTTGCTGCCCAGCCACGGATGCCAACGGCGGCGTTCTCTTGACTTGATTGTCAATCCTAACGTTCGACACAAGGGGATTAAGGGACGACATTGTATCAGAGACCTGCACTGGAAGACTTTCTCCAGTCTGTAGTTATCCCCTTCAACTCAGGTACTCAATGTTCCTTGTTGACTACTATGATTCTGCCCACTCGGAACCTCCACAATGTCCAAACCTCCAAGTTGCCAGCCGGAACTGCTTGATACCTGGTTGGCGGCGTGAGCACAAGACCCCGCAGCCACATGCATATACTACACGCAACTGGGCGATGGGGACCCTGGGCCAAACCTCCACCTTGATTTCTGGGGATGGCCGGGATGTTTGGAGATCCGGCAAATAGAATGCTTGTCCGCATTTCGACGGAGCTAACCCCGGAGGAAACCTCGGCAGCCGAGTGCGGGGGAGATCGACAAAAGTCACGCGGCCGGTTGGCGATGAACCCCAACAGCATATCGCAAGCTAAGCCACTTCGGGACGATTCGTGAGCTTGTTGTCGAGTTTCCTGGCGGGCGGAGATCCAGCCCATGCTGCCTTGCTCACATCACGCATGTGATGCGGCCAGCACTAGTAGGAAATCCTGTTGTTGGACGGTGCCATCGTTGACAGCGCCAAAGATCCGACACAACTCGGTTGTTGGAAGAACGTTAAAGTCACCAATTCCAAGATCTGTGGTGCGTTGACATTGCTCGCGCTGACTTATTGTCCTTTCATCCACGTACATCACCCCGTGGGGTTGGCCAGTCCACCACGGGTCTGTGCCTCTTTGACCACTCCTGACAGCACCACGCCATCGCCAGCCCCATACTTTGGGGTTTGTCTTGCATCTTGTCGTTGCGTCGAAGTCATGGCCAGGCAATCTGGAGCCAGCCCAGATACCTCTGCCGCACAAGGAGCAGAGAGTCGACCAGGCAGACTCCACGATGTTGCCTCGTCCTCGTTCGATGACGGTGTCAATGACAAGGAACAGCCGGTTGGGCTTTCCAGGTGGCAAAAGATAAAGCAGCATTTCCGGCGCTGGTGGTGGATTTACTTGCTTGCGGTCGTTATTTTGCTCGCGATATTGCTCCCAATCCTGTAAGTGACTGCTCAGGGCTCGACACGATGGATCCCAGCCTAACGTGCTTCAATTCAGCTTCAAAGTCATCATCCCAGTCATCATCAAAAACATTGTCGGTGACCAAAAACTACCCGTGAAGGGGGGCGCGCTCAACTTCACAGCCCCAACGCGTCTGCACATGAACCTGAACACGTCACTGGACACACCACTCGGGGTCAAAATCGATCCCCTTCCACTCAACTTGCTCCAACCGACAGTCGATGGCAAAGATAACGCCGGAACGCCGTTTCTGACACTGCAGATGCCGGAACAGCACATCCGCCACGAAACCGAGGTCACCATCCCCGACCAAGTCCTCGACATTCTGGACCAAACAGAGCTCATCTCATGGTTCAACAAGTTCTTTGACAGTGAGACCGTTGATCTCCGCATCAAGGGTAATGACCTGAGCGCCCACCTCGGCGCCCTGCACTACAAAGTCGACCTGGACAAGACCATCAAGGTCCCCGGTCTCAACTACCTCAAGGGGTTTGGTGTGCAGGACATGCAGTTCACCATCCCGCCACCGCCCTCCGGCCACAACATGAAGGGGTTTCTCAACATCCCCAACGCGGGGATCCTGACGCTGGGCCTGGGCAACGTGACCTTCAACGTCATGGCCGGCGACATCAACCTGGGGCTGGTCTACATCTACAACCTCAACCTGAAGCCGGGCAACAACACGCCGGCTTTTGTGGGCGACTTCTACTTCGATGAGCTGGTGCCCAACCTCGCCGCGTTCATGGACTCGCAACGCGGTGCTCTCGCCGAGGGCATGATCGAGCTCAACGCCACGGGAAACTCGACGTTTCACAACGGCCAGCGCATTCCCTACGTCGAGGGTGTGCTCAACAAGAAGCACATCCCCATGCGCATCCCAGCCACGACGTTGATCCTCGACGTCGTTAGCGGCGTGCTGGCGGGCGGAACAAATGGATCAACCCTCCCTTTGCTTGACACGCTTGGCGAAGTGATGGGCAACAAGACGCTGTTTGGGCAAATGCTGAGCCACTTTGAAGCGGAGGCTGCTGGTGGTGGAACCCAAGGTGGAAGTGACAGTGGGAATGGGACGGCGAATCTCAGGGTGAAGAGGACGGTGGCACAAACGGCTGGGCGGTCCATGCAGATGAATCTCTTCAGGCTGGGCTTACGAACGTTGCGGTCCAGGTTGTGATGAACGTGGAGGGTCATGATAACGTTAGTAGTAATATAATTCGTTGAAGCGGAATGTCTTGCTACAATCTCATGAAACTTGGTTCTATTGAAGTCCAACAGCTACAAATGATCTCAATGAGGGTTAGAGAGCTTAACGAAAGAAAGGGTTATACTGTACTGTATAAGCGATAGTTAGTAAGTTTTGAGAGCGAGAGTCACAAAGTATATTTATTGCTTGAGAACTTTCCTAAATCAGAAGAGAAATAAGTGACTCTGTATGTATAAATTGAATCTCCTATTATCTAACAAACTAAGATAACAAAGCTAGATGTCTATATTGTATATTGTGTTTTATTGTTAGTTGCACTATGAATTTAATTATAGTTAACAATCTATTATATTAAAGGTAGACCCAGCTCTAAAACTAAAAGAAAGAAAGAAGAAAGAAAGAAGAAAGAAGAAAGAAGAAAGAAGAAAGAAGAAAGAAGAAAGAAGAAAGAAGAAAGAAGAAAGGCCTTGTTCTTGCGAGTTGAAGACTGAGACTATTGGTTTAGATTCTCTTGTAGGAGTCTAGTGTTTCTAGTATAGATAATCCCTCCTCCTTTCTAGATAATAACCCTTTCTATAGTATAGGCGCAATATAACTACATTATTCTACAACCCCTACTCACTTATAGTGAGGTGTTTTCTATCGTCCCTTGTAGGTGGTAGACTCCAATATTAATAAGATGCTATCTTGGCAGTCTGTTGGGAGTTCACTCTGCGATTAGCGGAGTGGAAGGGCTAGAAGCATAGCGATAATCGAGTTGTCACTATAGACAGAGGTACTAAACCTTCAGTTACAAACAAGAAGGATAGTCTTTGAGCTAACTAGTCCCCTAAGCACAGGCTAATACCCAGCTAATTATAACTAGACCTTGACTTTAGGTGCCTCCAGTCCCGTCCTTTACAGTCTGCGTTGGCACACTACTTACCCTTTGTTGCCCAAATATATCCCTCGGGGGCGAACTTAGGTTCCTCAGAAAGTCAGCAGTTGAACACCTAGCAATAGAGGTGCCAAATAAGGGACACAGTCATCAACTCACCCCTGGACGTTGCAACGTCGTGATCCCCTAGTTTGCCACCAAATGTATCAAACAGAGCTCTAGTGATGTGAGTCAGAGGCGTCATTTATCTTCCTCCTGGTATTACGCAACTTTGCCGATGTCGGTTCGCATGGTTGTGCCGTCCGAAGCATGGCTCGTGCAGTCGTCCCAGGAAGTATCTAGCCGCGTATCTATAGGGCTGAGAACATATATTGGGCTTGCGCTACCCTCGTCCATCGCAATGCGTGGGTCGGCCTCGCGCTCAGGGTTAGGCTGTACCGCCCCAGCCGTGCAGCTTGGATCGTCGTTCGAGCCCCTGCGGGAGCCGAATGGGTTGTGACGCCGAACTCGTTGCACAAGCGGCCACAGGACGGGAATCGAGGACGCGATGAGAAGTGCGTTTCCCTCAACGCTGTATACCCAGGTCAGATACGTCGAGTAAGAATGGTTGGGAAAGAAATATACACGGTCCAGATTACCAAGTCGGATGTGTCGTCTATATGTGCCGTCAGTCTGATGAACGAGAGCAGCGAGTAAGTAGAGCTTGGTCAAAGCGAACTTACGCGAGTAGTCGGGACGTACAAGAAGTGGCAGTATTGTAGCTTTATATATGGCAACACTACCAGACCTAGAACAACTGTCAGATAGAGAAGTGGATGAAGCGGTGCCGGAAGGGTGATAGAGGGCATTTACACAATGCCCATGCCTAGGGCAACTGCAAGAGCAATCTTCTTCCACAGAGAGCTGATGCCCAAAGAATTGGGAGAAGCAAGCTTCTCTTTCAAGGATATCTGAAGGTGAATGAGGACAATGGCTGGATAAACAGCCAGATAGATATCGACGAAGGCTGCGTAGACTTTATACAAATTCAGCGTGGAACCCGCCATTGAGCCAGCGGAGGTTAGCTTACTTGAAGCATAGATGCCATAGGCCACAAGGATGTTTGCATCAATGCAAGTGCCTTTGACCGAGAAGTTCCACAAAGAGCGCGGTGGTGTGCAGTGTCCTAGCAAGATGCCGATCGCAGCTATGAAACTCATCTGGCAACAGATGACTATAGCCCAAAGAAACCATTTGTGAAACCGGCACGGATCCAGGATGCGCACGAGTAGCGAGACGACGGCCAGCTTTGGAACGCTGAGGGTTACGATGCCTGCGACGAAGGCTAATGTGGTCCATAAGATGACGCCTTGTCGCTGTTCGGTCGTAAGGAGGGCGACATGTTTTCCATTGCCGAACGATACAGCTACTGTCGAAAAAGCCGCCGTGATATAGCTGCTTATCTAAAGGGGGCGTTAGATCTGAACAATGGGCAGAACAATGGTAGCTACCACGTACCAGGGCCAGGAGAGAGTAATAATCCTCGCTGTGAAGCTTCTTTAGGATCACGCCTCGAGCATAAAGCCGAGCGCCGACAAACATGGTGCTAGCGGCGGTGACAGCCCAACAAATAGCAACGATGGAGGGTCCCTTGTCCTGCGAGCTCCAGCTATCATCGGAGGCCATGGTCAACGGTCTTTGTAGTACCTGAAACGGCAATGCCCCCAAGGGACATGAATAAATGAACACAAAACATTCGTTCGGGATCAGAGGCTGCTAGACTTTGGTACAGATGGGGCCGCCTCCATTTTCTTCAACTCCGACTCCGCGGAGGTGTGTGGGTCATCCGAACCTGATATATTTGCCACATACATCATTATATCTACGGTATAAGTTACGGATAATTACGGAAACCTCTGATGATGTAGGAAGGTAGTAATTCGAGTGCGTTATTGACGAGTTTTGTAAAGGGGTTGCCCTGCAGAGCCCTTCTCCAAGGCTCCCGCTTACATCCTAGGCTCCTCACGCTTTCAGTCTTTAGTCTGACACAGCGCGGCGAAGTAGTTTATTAGTTTGTCGTAGTTATAGTAGTTCCTCGGTTATTGGCTTCAGCTAGTGTCGGTGTGAGACGGAACCACTCAAACACAGCACCTACTAGTCGAGTCGTCCTTCGTCCTTATAAGGTCCGAAAGCCTCCGCTGGCAGCCCAACACACAACTCTCCGGCACACCCAACTCCCACTCTAGAGCAAAATATCATCTCTCGATGAAAACTTGGTTAAGACCTACAACGGTGTCGTTGTACCGAGAAAAGGTTTCAAAGCGAGCCACACTAGCGTGCCTGAGACCGCGGCTTCAAACTCCTGACCTTCGGTTCAGCAACTATCTCACCTCAGATGCTAAGTCATTTTGAGGCGGACCTTCGGTTCAGCAACTATCTCACCTCAGATGCTGTCATTTTGAGGCGGAGGCTGTGGCGGGCGGAACCCAAGGTGGAATTGAGAGTGGGAATGGCACTGCGAATGCCAAGGTCAAGAGGACAGTAGCACAAACGGTTGGGCGGTCCATACAGATGAATCTCTTCAGGCTGGGCTTGCGAACGTTGCGGTCCAGGTTGTGATGAACGTAGAGGGTCATGATAGTAGTAATATAATTCGTTGAAGCGGAATGTCTTGCTACAATCTCACGACACTTGGTTCTATTGAAGTCCAACAGCTACAAATGATCCCTAGAACGAAGGCATCGCCACTCTCTTCCAAGTAGCGGCCACCTGCTAGCTAGAGTCAACACCAAGGTCAGGGGATTCTAGGCGCCAGGCGGGTATATTGATAGGGGCAATGCCCAGGGCACATACAAGAAAACTCAGACAGAACATCATACAATTCATCACAGCTAGAGGCATTGGTGGTCAATCACCCGCATCAATTTGCTCTCATTTTACAGTGCATTCCAGTGCCTCAGTTCCTGTCGTTGTGGTGTGCAGAAATCGCTGTTCCAACATGTGCATTTCGACCCTGCGTGGTCCTTTGTGATGTTGGCTGAGACTCGGGCAAGCCGCAGTCCCAAGCAAGCTGGCCGCCACATTTTCTGGATGGGCGGCGATTCGCTTTGTTTCTTGCAGTTCAAAACCCGTTTCTGTCCTTGCGCAGTCGTTGGACAAATTCCTCGACCCACAGCAGGGGGGTTCTGGCCCAGGTTTCTTTGTCTTATGTCCCACAGTCGAGTCCACCACTGGAGCCACGGCAGGCTCTGGGACTTGAAGGTCGACGCTGACCGGATCCGGCAGAGTTCCGGATTGATACCCAAACTACCTAGAATAGAAAGACGGGCCATGGGGCCCAGAGACCAAAGCACCAGCTTCGGGTACAAATGGAAGGGGCGGGTCTCCGAATCTCCCCTCCTTCTCCGCCTCCTTTCTTCTCCTCCTCCAACCAACACATTTTGTCCCCAGTCTCCAAGCCAAGGTGCTCTGGTGGACACTACTTAAGCAGCTTTCTTTAGCCCCTATCGGGCACGCGCGCAAACAAAAACACACGCACCATGGCTACGCGGCATACGCTCCCATACTACGCTCCTCCCGAGCTCCTCCCGGAGCCACTGCCGACGGTGGCGCAAATCCTTGCCTCAAAGCGGCGCATCTCCTACCAGCACCAGACCCCGGTTTTCCGCGTCGGCGAACACTATGCCGTCAAGTACGCAGCCAAGACCAGCACGCAGGAGGGCGAGAGCATGCTCTTTGTCCGCGAATCGACCAGCATCCCCGTGCCACAGGTCTACGCCATCTTCGAGGCCGAGGTCCAAGGGCACAAGGTCCCCTTCATCGTGATGGAGTACATCCCCGGACGGAACCTACGGAACGCCTGGGGGACCCTCGACGCGTCCGAGAAGCGACATGTCGTCTCGAAGCTCCGCCGCCACCTAGACGAGCTGCGCAGCATCCCCTCGCCGGGCTACTACGGCGGCATTTGGCGGCAGCAGGTCCGCGACTTTGATTTTATGAGCAGGGAAACCGGCTTCCCACGCTCGGAGCCCGAGATCGCGGGCCCCCACGAGACTGAAGAGCAGTTCGTCGATGCTATGTTGCGATGCTACCAAAAGCTGCAGGAAGCTTGGCCATATCAGGACTTTGGCCCGGTGTGGACGGCGCACCGCCTTGCCTACCTCCGGCGGCAATACCACGCCATCTTCAAGGGGCACCCCTCCGTCTTCGCGCACGCCAACTTCTTCCCGGGCAACGTCATGCTCCGGCCCGACGGGTCCGTCGTCATCATTGACTGGGAGGCCGCCGGGTGGTATCCGAGCTTCTGGGAGTACTGCCATACCATGACGCTGCTGGATCACGACAACGATTGGGACGAGTGGGTGTACGAGGTGTTTGATAGGTATGACGCCGAGCTGGGCTGGTTCTCACTGCATCGGGGGAATATCATGAAGCATTAGGAGTTTGGCTAGCCGGGGGACAGAGAAGGGGAAGGAAAACGTCGACGAGATGGAAGATTATGCGGGACGGGTCATTTTCCATTGGTTGCTACAATTTATCTCTTCCACCTTGCCGCACAGCACTTGCACTCGAGGTGAGGCTGGCAATCCGATGCCGGAATTCCCTTTCTTGCTGCCATTGTTGGATGTTTTCGCAGTACTGGGCGTATTCCTGCGACCGAGGGCTGTCGAGGTCCTGCGACGCAGCGGTGATCTCGGCATTCCAAGGGAATGCCTGCCGGACTAAGAAGCGGCGAGTTAGACAAGACCAGGTGCCAGAATGACGGGTGCAGAACTTACTGGTGGTAGCGTACAGCTGTTCCCAGACAAGGAGCTGGAAACACTCATTGCTGACCCGGCTGGCAGGAAACCCAGTGGAGTAAAGCGCCTTGCAGGCGCCTTCGCATGCGCCGCTGATGGCGCGTGTCATCTCGCGCGCGGTCAGCTCGAGGCCGCCTTCGCTGCGACGGGATGTGAGGACTCGCTCCATTTGGGCGCGTCGCTCGAGATGGGCGCTGGAAGCAGTCGCCGAGGTGTTCGTGAGGAACACAACTGGTGGGAGTATGTTGTCTTCCATTTTGGCTCTTGATTTTGTGTTGTTGCAAAATCAAGAAGTTGGTGTGGTGTGAGAGGAAGAAGTGAGTTGGGTGGCAGGTCGGTCGAAAAGCTGTGGGCGATTGGGAAAGTGGGGCCGCACTTACAAGGCTGCGGTCTGCGAAATCTGCCAAACTTTCACTTGGAGATGACAGGGGGAAGAAAGGACAGTCACTTTGATGAGGCGCTGGAAAACAAGTCACAAGGAATCTATTGAATCCATCTTGATTGAACATCATTCTACTATATACAGTCTGCTTCTCTTGACCGACAATATCGTTGGTGAGGTTGAAGGAAGCACTGGTCGCTGTGGGTCCAGGGTCTGACCCAAATCCGGGGGTGGGCCACGTCTAAAAAGTGGCGGCCTGCAAGCAGGGGAAATGTGGAAATGGAGCCTTGGATTATGCAAGATACGCACACGCGCGCAGATGACTGGGGAACCAGCAAAACATGAACGAGTTGCTTGCCAGTAGATAGCACTGAGAGAAGACGAATGACGTTTGTCATGCCATTCTTTGCTGCTGGACTTCCAACAGCGGCACAGTCAGTACGGATACGCGGGAACAAAAACCACAACCAAAATGTAAGAAAACAGCGAAATACCAGCCGCAGGGGCCAAAACATTTATGTGGCTTGGTATGTGGCGTTGCCGCTTGTGGCTCATATTTGCATGGTTCCTGTACGGTTCATCGAGGTCATGGAATTGAATTCGATAAAACGCCGGCGTCACCGTGCGGGAATTCAGAGAGACACCGGATTTTGCCCGTTGGAGCATGAAGCGTTGTTCATCAACCTGAACAAGGTCGGCCACTTTGCTCTCCTTCAGCAAATCACTGAGGGTAATCTCATCCCAAGGGGTGCAGTTCTTGTGATGGTGGCCGCCTCTCCGGTCCACCATGCTGTATTCGTAAGTCGACCACTTCGCTCTCCTTTAGCAAATCACTGAGGGTAATCTCATCCCAAGGGGTGTAGTTCTTATGATGGTGGCCGTGTAAAAGCTACAGGTGGCGTTTGCTAGGCTCTCGAGCCTAGGACAACGTCAAGCCACTACTTATATGAGCAGGTGATTCCATTTGTATATAAATAGCTACGCTCTTTACCTCTCTTTTGTTTAGGAGCTCTCCAAGCAACAACACTTTGCCAATCTCTCTCTCTCGAAGCATTCCAACTCTCCCACCTGCAGGGTGATAGGCCTCCTCTCCGATCCGCTATGCTGTATTCGTAGGTCGACCACTTTGCTCTCCTTCAGCAAATCACTGAGGGTAATCTCATCCCAAGGGGTGCAGTTCTTGTGATGGTGGCCGCCTTTCCGGGCCCCCATGCTGTATTCGTGGGCCGGCCACTTTGCTCTCCTTCAGCAATCACTGAGGGTAATCTCGTCCCAACCTTGTGATAGTGGCCGCCTCTCCGGTTCACCATACCACATTCGTAGGTCGGCCACTTTGCTCTCCTTCAGCAACTCACTAACCCTAAATCTCATCCCAAGGGGCGTAGTTCTTGTGATGGTGGCCGCCTCTCCGGTCCGCCATGCCGCATTCGTGGGTCGGCCACTTTGCTCTCCTTCAGCAAATCACTGAGGGTAATCTCATCCCAAGGGGTGTGATGGTGGCCGCCTCTCCGGTCCACCATACCACATTCGTGGGTCGGCCACTTTGCTCTCCAGCAAATCACTGAGGGTAATCTCATCCCAAGGGGTGTGATGGTGGCCGCCTCTTCGGTCCGCCATGCCGCATTCGTCAAGCGTCGCACAGCGCACTTCTTCCCAATTTCCAGCATCAAAGCTCAGCTCCACTGTGTAAGTGTATTCCATACAGATTAACGATGAGTGGAAATGATGCCCGATCACTGGTCACACTGTCGGGAGATTGTATTCAAGACGATTGATGAAAGAAAAAGGGCATTTAGCATAACGATCAAACTGCTACACAATACATAGGCGACAAAGGATAATGCTCCCAAACAAATCAGACTTCGCACCTGTTGAATTGGCTGGTGGAGCAAAGGCGCCATGGACGGCTCGGGCGCAGTCAGGGGATGCTAAGGAGAGCTCGCATGCCACGGAATGCGCCTAAAAAGGGGTTGGTCACGTGGCAAGTCACGTGACTCAGGAACTCGGAGATTTCAGGGGCGCGCGAGGGCGCGCCCATGGTAGTTGAACAGAACAACAACGCAATTGACACCGTGGTCCTCATCATCCTGATTTTGCAGTGCTCTCGCCACTGCAACCCTCTTCGTAAGCGCTTACCTACCTACACAGTAAACGTGGCATTTGTGGCTCCAACAGCCCTTCCTGGTTGCATCTTGACCATCTAACCGGATTCGGAAACGCGCGCACGATGCAGCCCACGCTTCAACACCGCCTGCAGGGCACACGGGCACGGCATCGAACGTCAACAGCTTCAACTTGCAGGGCGGCAGGGCTCAAATAACCAAGCAGGTAAATGGGCAAGGCAGGCAAACAGGGAGTATGCTGGCGGTGTAAAAAGGTAGCAACAGACTGAAGTAAAATTGATCTAATTGCGTTTTGAGCTGTTCAGCCAGAAGTGCGTTTCCCATACAACGGTTTGTGCTGCGAATTGGCTGCGCTGCATGCTGGGGCCTATTCCGAATACGGTTAGAGCAAAGCAAAAGGCTAACTTCGTCTGGAAACGGACCATGCAACGACGGCCGAACTGTGCAGCATACATCACCAACACAACAACGATATCGCTGGATTTTGGTGTGGTGTTGACTGAACGACTGAAGGAGTACTAAGATGACACAGTTCTGGCCAATGCTCCTATATATGCGATAAGATCGATGTCGTTGTCCCGTCCGTTTGGCAGTTTGTTCTCTTGGTCTGGCGCGATGGTTTAGACAGCGATTGAGCAAGCTAGGAGCGCAAAGAAAAATACAAATGTCCATTGAGTTAGGTTGTCAGAAAGCTCCAACGAACTCAAGTCAGCAGCATACAGCATTATCCATGCCTCCCCTGGCCCTAAATGCCGCCTGGCCCATGGTACGGAGTACTCCATCGCGAAGGATGGGCCAACACATCCGTCAATCCTCCACCCACGTCACTCGTCTGGGATTCGATAAAACGCCAGCGTCACTACGCGGGGGACCATCAGGCAAGACACCAGACTTCGCCCGTTGCAGCGAGAAGCGTTGTTCATCAACCTGTTCAATTTCAACGGCCAGAAACTTACGGTGACTAAGGCTCCATATTCACAATGTCAATTTACCGAGCGTGGCAGAGGGGTAATCACGAATGTCAAGGATCACAAAACACATTCCCAGACTGTTGGGCATTGAAGGGTGAGGAGAGCCAGAGGTGGGGTCGTGGACACTTCCAGGTTACACAATGGAAGTAGATGATCACACGAGGGCACTGGTGGGCCGTGGCACATGGATTGGGTTGCAGACGTCAATTTGTTACCTGATGGCTCGCAGTATGCTGCGGCCGCGTCTCACTGTGGAGAGCGTCTGCGGTCTTGGCCCTGCGACGCTGGGGGTGACTGTGACCGCCTTCTCTGACCCTGCTTGGGCGAACGCCCACGAGGGCTCGGCCTGCGAGCATCATCCGCCCCAGCATGCCCCTTAGGCAAAGCGTCATCCTGACTTGTCCGGATATGTGGACGCTTCGGCGCTATGGGGATGCGATTGGAGTCGAATGTCCCGTTTTTTGGACCATGACGCGCCATGGGACGGCGGCGATCGTCATGCTCCGGGCGGCGCGCCCCTGGACTGCGGCTTGTGTGCCGGTCGTTGGGACGGCGGCGATCGTCATGCTCCGCACGGCGCGCCCCTGGACTGCGGCTTGTGTGCCGGTCGTTGGGACGGCGGCGATCGTCATGCTCCGGACGACGCGCCCCTGGACTGCGGCTCGGGTGCCGGTCGTCGGGACGGCGGCGATCGTCCTGCTCCGGACGACGGGCGGGCGGGCCACGGTCTGGGCTGGGCGAGGGACGGTAGAGATCCGGACCGCGCGACCTAATCCGGGAGGGGCTCGAAGGGCCTCGCGGATCCTTCTCATCCTGTTGGTGTCTCGGATTATGCCGATCGACAGCCTGGCCCTTCTCGCCCCCACGGCCGCCATCCGCCTTTGCCTTTTGGTTGCCAGCCTTGGTCGGCTTCGGCTTTTCGACCAAAGGGGGTCTGGGTGCGCGACTCTCTTTGTCCAGCTTCGCTGCCCACGGAGAAAGGATCTGGGGCTTTTGTTTCGTCCACGCAAAAGGGTTGGCCGACAGGGATGCTGACTGGGAATCGCCAGCGTCGGAGTCGTCTCCAGAGCCAGACTCCAATGAGCTCTCCCCCACCTCTTCCGACCCATCGTCTGGTTCGTCATCGTCGCTGATGTCGGGAGATTCCAGGGACGGATCGTCAGGGAAGGGGAAAGCGCGCCTTGTCGTGTTTCGAAGGGGGAGCTTCACAGCTGCCTTAGCGGCAGACATGACGATCCCAGAGATCTCTGCACCCCGACGGAGCAAGCGTGCAGGCAGAGCTGGCGCGTGCGAGAGGCCGTCGGCGCGAATGTAGTACAGCATGTACTCGTTTCCGTCGGGAACCTGCCATGCGTTGGACCACGGAAAGCTGCCGCTGTTCGCGTGGGACAGGAGTTCCCCATCCATCTGGTACAACCGCAATGTGTCGTAACCATCCGAGGCGTGGCGCAGCTTGACGACAGCAACGCAGCGATATGGGAAGGACACTGGCTCATCGTCCGGCGACCCGTGCAACACGCGCAAGTCGAACCGGAAGAGGTCCCGGTAGAACGTGAGGCGAGGCTTTTTGTTGCAGAAGCGGACTTGGAGGGCTGTGGGTGCATTGCCGAGCAACGCCAGCTGGGCACCAGTCGCCAGGTTTGTGAGGACTCTGCCCACGCGGCCGAGCTTGTTCGCGAGAGTATCCTGATTGATACCGTCCCAGCACAAGACGCGCTCTGCTGTTGGGAGCCGGTCGTGCCTGGCAACCGGACGCCACTTGTGGTCTTTCGACTTGCGCTCAAACGCACCGTTGAAGAACCGAAAGCAGTCGTTGGACCACAATGTGTCTTGCACGGGCCCGCTCTTCATCAGGCGCTCGAAGGCGAGCTCGGTGTTGTCCACCCCGCCCGCGAGTTCCTCGCAGAGGCGCGACACCTCGGCGGGGTCGAGGGACACTGCCGCGGCGAGCAAGGTGCACTTTTTGGCGGCCGTCTCGGTGGCCGTCTGGTCCGCGGAGAGGTCCGCGTGGCGCGACTGGGGCGGGATGTGCGCGAGGAGGTGCCTCAGCACGATGACCGCACACGCGATCCCCGACTTCTTGGCCTTGGATTGCGGGTCGGTGCCAGCGTCTGGCCAAGCCATGTGCGCGTGCTGGATGGCTTGCCTGGGGTCAACGGTGGCAGGACCGGTGTTCTGCATACTGTTGGGTGGTGGCGGGTCGCCCATTTTGTCGTTGTTCATCTGTTCGATCCGTTGTTAGCAGTGTTTGAGAAGAGAGAGAGAGTGGAAATTGGAGACACAGGTTCCAAGGACGATACAAGCATACCAAAAGTTAGGCTTGGTCGAATTTGTGTGCAACAAGATAAGACTGGAGATAAAGGTTAGTGGAAGAAAGTTCCAGGTTGGTTTGGGAAAATAAGCCAAGGCCAATTCCAGGTCGTGGTCCCGCTGAGAAGCAAAGTTGGGCTCCGAAGGCCAATTCATCGTCGTGCTGAAGAGAAAGCAGTCTCCAGAACCCCGATTTTTTTTTTATCTCAAACGTTCTTTACTATGTAGTGAGTTCTTGTTTTTTCCTTACCCCTGCCTTCTTGCGAGTTGCTTTTCCGAGGTTCTCTTCGACCCTTGTCGACTTAATTACTGATTATTTTAGTCGACCTTTTTGTTCGACTTGCTTTTGCAACTTGCGTTTTCCGACTGCCTTTTTGTTGAATCGGGCTGATGCAGGAAAGCAAAACTGGTCATCTCATCCCATTGCTCCAACCCACCACATACAACTGTTGAATGCAATGCGATTTTGAACTTTTCAACTTCGCATTACAACTTCCACAGTACGTTGAACCGCCATTTTATCAACACCCACTAACCATCTCAGATGTTCCCACAGTTTCGTCTCGTCCGACGACAGCGTCGAGAAGAGGTCCCCGATTCGGGCTAGGACTTTGCCGGCCCCGTCTTTACTAGCTGGGCAGCCTTCGGCGACTCCTTCGCAGCTGGCATCGGCACCGGGGCTGGCTATGGGAGCAGCGGGAGCTGTAGGCGCCGCGTGGGCAGCTACGCCGTGCAGCTCGCGACGTCGCCTTACCTTAGGAACTACCCGATGAGAACCCCCCCATTCGCCTTCCTAGCCTGCTCGGGCGCCGTCATCGCCGAGGTCCTCCCACTCAACAACAACTACTAGATTGACGACTTCGCCAAGAACCCCTACAACCTAGCTACCGTGTCCATCGGCGGCAACAACGCCTACTTTGCCGACGTGCTCGATGCTTGTATGTTCCACTTGTAGCAAACGGACTGCGGCGCGGCAGTGACCAAGAGCAGGGGGGCCATCAATAGCATCGTCCCATCCTTCGTCTAGGTGTACTAGCTGCTCCTCGGCACTGCGGATACCGTGAACGGCTATGCCGGCTTCCGGGTCATCGTCACTAGTAAGCATCGACACGACGCCAAAGACGCCCAACCCGCGCTAACATACACATAGGATACCCCTAGTTCTTTAACCTAGATAACCCGGCCTGTAACGAGTCGTCGTTCGGCTTTAGGCTTCCGAGCCAACGGCCATCTTGGTGAACGTTGATGCCCTATGCCGCCTTAAGATGACTGGAGAGCGACAGGCATAGGAACATCCTAAACCAAAAATTGCAAGGTGACAATCGCCTTCGCAGTAAGCAAGGAATAGTCAATCGCCCTCGTAGTAAGCAGGGAACGGTCAATCGCCTTCGTAGTAAGCACTGAATAGTGTCGGTTAAATTTTTGTAATTTTACCAGGCTGACGTCGCAGCGACATAGCCGTACCTACTTTCAGCTAAGAAATTAGCCGTCTTGGGTGTTTGGTCTAGCTGCGGACTACGTAATCAGCCATTCCGCAAGAAGGACCCGCTCTCTCATCGGTGCAGAGAACGGAGAGAACGGGGTATTATGCCTTTCCATTAACTGTGCATTACCCATTCGGTTGGCCCTCTACGCCGGGTAACTGTGGCCGCTGTTGCCTTTGCCTGAAAATTACACAATGGGTAATGAAGATATAGGAGCAGGTACCTAGGTAGGTAGCTGAAGCGAATAATGCGCCAAGCCCTGAAATGGGGTAACCCAGAACCCTCGTTTTACTAGGTGTATCCAAAACAGGTCACCGAAGGGTTAAAGTAAGGTTGGTTGTAGCTAGATTCTGCGGCTTGCTGATGATGCTTCTAGGGCGGTGCTTGCACTCTGAATCTACAGCATTGCAGTACGAGGTTGCAATGCTGCTGTATTTCGACCTTAAAATACCTTCGTGTACTGTACAGGTTGATGAGCCACTGCCAAGCCATTGCTTAGGAGATTGCAGGAAACCGTAAGCCCGGATCGTTTTGAGAGTCGCGATGTCTTCAGAACGCTTCGGTGGGAACATTTGGGTATATATAGCTGATGAGGAACCCTTCATGTCCTCCCTATCTTGCTCATCACCAGCAGTCTCTTCGGTTTAAGCCAGCCTCTCCAGTCCCAAATCCCATTTCTCAATTCGCCAATCAGCTACCCGAATTCCAACAAGCCAAGATGAAGTTCTCAACCTTGTCACTGCTCTCCATGGTCGCCATGGCCCTCGCAGCCCCAGCTGCGGAACCCGCCGCGGCAGCTGAGGAAGGCGTTGCTCTCGAAAAACGTGCCTACTCTTGCACCAGGTTCATCACCAACTGCGCCAACGCCTGTAGGGCAGGAAGAAGTGTGAACTGTGATGGTTCTTATGTAAGTCCAACTTTCCCGCCTTTTACCCGATGCCGCCGCTCGTCCTTATCCTATGAGAACCCGCTCTGCCGGCAGGGCACCTTTTCTCTTTACACCTCCGACATTCTACATACCTCATATTAACTCAGGAACGGGACTAATCTATCAATAGTGCGACCCAACTGGGCTCAATATCCTGAGCGGATACTGCGTCTGCAAGTGCCGTTAGAAAGAGGTCGACTTCCTAAACAATGGACGGCTGCCGCGGAATCACATTGTTGGCGGACAACGCGTGGGTCACATGGGGCTCGCACAAGGTACTATGGCTGCCGCCGATATACCGACCACAAAAGTCGGGTACAACAGCGTCGACAATGGCTATTGGATGCGCTTTAGGACGAGTCGTGCTTTTAGTATTCTCGGCTAGTCACGACCTTTTCATATAGCTTGTTGTTCTTTATACGGGATCATTTCTGGCTATGTGTTGCTTGTAGCGGAGTTCGCAGTCCATCACAACTCCTAGGATCTTGGCGTTCTCTGTTGGCTTGACGATGTATCCCTTGATCGTGAATGGGGACTCTGAGGATCGGTCCTTGTTCCTTGTGAAGTGTACAATTGCGGTCTTGTCTCCCTTAAACTGGGCACTGCTTCGCCTTTCCTAGTCCAGTGCCCTGTCTATGATAGTCTGGATACCCGCGCGGTTCGCCTCTGCCGAGGGTCCTATCAACCCAGGCCGTGTAGTCGTCGACGAACGCGACCGATCCTCCGTTTGCATCGATTTTGTGCTGTACAAGGTCCGCGTTGAAGAAGAGGAACAGTATCGGAGAGAGCGGTGATCCTTGTGGGAGGCCCGCTTGTGGCAGGTCTTGCCGTTGTGATGTGAACCCGTTTACCATGATGGTCGCCGTGCGCCCCGAGCAAAAGGCACCAATCCACTTGACCAGGGATTCTGGGATGCCTCTTGCCCTAAGTCTCTGGAGCAGCCTGTCCTTGAAGACTCCGTTGTATGCCCCCTTGACATCGAAGCTGGTCAGGGTGAGCACTTTCCTAGATCTCCATGCCTTGTAGATCTGTTCTTGCAGTATCAGGAGGGCCTGCTCGGTCGACCGTCTTTTCCGAGCTCCAAAGTGGTTGGCGGGTAGAAGGCCAGACATTTCCACAGCATAGGATAAGACACGCGGCCGGAAGAGGATCTTGACGGAAGAAGATGCGGATAAGATGGAGAAAGTCATTTGGGATCATGGCATTGAAGGCCGGATGTTCTCGTACTATGGGTTGGCGGGGTTGGCGCGGCCCACTCAGCGCACAAACATCGTCGCCGCTCCGGCCACCGCCACCACTAGCAGCACCCCGCGGCGCAGCGGCAGCAGGAATCTGACCGGGAATCAAGGCGATGGGAACCTCCTCCTAACTGACTGTAGGTCTACCACGCCTTGTAATCACCACTAGCGGCTCTTCGATTGAGACTCTCTGGCAGTGAACCTAGATGTACTCACCATCCGGAAAGTACGTTTCGGATAGCTCACCCTCAGTCCAAAAACCCGCCTCCCACACTTCGTGCCGTATTTGCTTTGCTCCATACTTCATTTTCCCAAATAATGCTCCTAGATCTTCGGCAAGCCTCTTTCCGCCAGCTACACTGGACACCTCTTGACCGTGATTCATCACGACCGTCCTTAGCAACCACACAACCGAGAGGTAGCTGTTGTGATCTAGCAGTAGCGTGTTCCTGCAAGCCCAGCCTACCAGAACAACAACAATTAACCGAACAGCATGGATGAATCCGAGCCCCGCAATGAGACATTTCCAGTTCACTTGCAGCGTCATTTTCGTGAAAGGTTGCTCTGACGCCCCCTCATCTCGCGAAACCCGTGGCAGCTGCCTCTCGGCGCCTATGACAGCGAGGATGGGCAACTGCGCGGCGAGGTGTGCGGCTTGCAACTCGTGTTCCAGGGGCACGCTTTTCATATACCAGTCGTCCCTCTAGCCCTGGGACGCGGGGGAGCTAAGGTTGCTGAGGAAGTGCAAAGTTGTCCCATGACTAGAGTAAAGCCGCGTCAAGAAACCCCATGTAGGGGACGAGTAGAGGTGGGTTATGCGCTCGTAGGTTCCAGAGCGCAGGTGGAGGCCGGCAACCAAAAGCGACTCAGAAGGGGGTAGATTTCAGAAAAGACTCGAGCCTGACCTGGAGCTGCCAATCCCAGGGGAGCCAGTACTGTCTGTTAGACAGGTGGTGCATTCATAAAGGGTCATGTTAGGTGTCTCGAGGTTACAAAGGGTGATCCAACATCACGACCTTGGCGATTTGGTTCGGGAACTTTATTAGTTTCTTCGACAATTCAAATGCCACGTCACCATCGACGTCGTTGCCATTTGCTTCATTGACTAACTTGATCTAGTTGTTAACACTTATTTCATAGCGTGCGTATGGCCTACCGCAGCGTGCGAGCTAATTACCTTGCTAAAGGCACATATTTGTCTCTATACCATCCACCTCGGCATAGTGATCCTTACATTCCAGCGCCGTGAATAATGTACATTATAAGCGAATGGCCCACCTCCTACTACCCTATGACAAGGCTGCTTGGATGGATCATCTAGCGGAGGTGCATAGGCGCGATGGTCAGTCTAGGGCAGAAATTTCGGAGCAAAGGGTTCTAGGGAAGAGAAAAAGGGGCGCATGTAAAGATGGGGTTCCAGGGACTAAAGCACCGAAGGGTGTACTCACTCGCCCGTCTCCCGATCTGTGGATTGTCTTAGGGAGTAGTGATTTGGGGTAGAGGGCGAGATGATAATTCTGCCCGATCACAAAGCTGCTGCCAATTCCTAAGGTTTTTAGTTACTTGTGTTTCTCCTAGGCCTTGCTATGTACCACCGTATGCTGTCATTTATAGGTAAAATTCGGCTAGGTAAAGTTGTTTCATTCTGCTAGATTCATATAGATATACCAACGTAACGTTTTACATCGACGCCAAGGAGGTACACTGACACCTATTCGAATGCTGTCTAAGGGTTATGCCTAGTTGTCTCTACCAAGATAAGTCGGGACCCCCCTCTGTCCCCCATTTCGCGAGGCATTCTTGTAGAATCCGTTTCTTTTTGGCGTGCGGGCGCTCGGGCCAACCTGGCGGGGCCGCGGGTGCAGGGGGTAGAGTCCGTTTCGCGCCAAACGGACTCTACTGCAACGCCTACTTCCTATGCTCCAAAATGCGAGAAAGCGATCCCGTTGGAAAGCCGTCGATCATACGATTCTAATAGTACCTGTTTTATAGCTGTACGACGCCGTTGTCGCGGGATACAAGCTTTGGAAGCTGTATTTTCGAGGAGTCGCTCATCTAACCCCTAACCCCTCTTCGAAAGGAACCCTAACTCTTCTTAACCCTTACCCCAACTATAACCCTAGCTACGCTAACGCTAACCCTTACCCACCCTAATACGAACCCTCCCCCCTACCCCTACTATAAAGCTAAACCCTGCTAGGAAGCTGCACGATCGTACAAAAAAGGGGGTAAAAAAGCAAAGAGGGAAGGAGAGTTGGTGAGAAGAAAAATAGTATAAAATAACCTTCTTCAAAGGGAAAGATAACACAACCCTAAAAATCAGGGTAGTAGGTAGTAAAAAAGGATAGACCCCTTCTCTATCCTCGAGCTGTATAGCGTCCTTGTTTATACAACCTATTGGTATATATACCTCGCCTAAGAGGTTACTACACACCTCTATACAAAGCACCGAGACTTGCTAGTAGCTGTCACGAACCAACCATAAAAAGAGGCCTGGTGGGGCATGCAAGGCGCAGTGTAAGCCAATCAACGAGAACTGCGGCTGCAGGCGCTAAGAACGGGTAGCTTAGGAGAGCCGGCTACCCAGGGCGGTCAAAGGTAGCAGCGGGTAGTTGGCTACCCACGGCGATTGTAGATAGCCAACGGACTAGAGCTACTAAAGTGACAAAAGGTACTTAGACAAAGGAATCATCGTATATATAAGCTAGCTAGTTAGTCACTTGTTGATAAGGGAGCTTGGAGCTTCCTTAGCAAAGCAATTAGATTATAGTATTGATTGTACTTTTGAGACTAGTTGTACTAAACTTGTTGTAGATCTTTTAGCTCTACTAAAGCATTGTTTAACTTGTCAAGCTACCTCCTTGTAGACTGAACCCTTTTAGAGTAGTTAGACTAGATGTTTCGTTATACGTTGCTTTGCTCCCTTCGTTCTATTATAGTTTAGAATAGGAGGTACCTATTGCCCGATACTATAGCAAGCACTACACCTACTCCCAAGACTCCTGCTATACCTATAGCCGAGGAGCTTATAGGCCTTGTTAGCCAACTTAACGCTTATATCCACCAACTGGAGGTTGAGGGAGGTGTAGCCTAGGTCATTGCTAACGAACTCTATAGGGGAGGCGGATCGAAAGCTAAACTCGACGTACCTACTAAGTATAGAGGAAGTAAGGACGAGCTTACTAGGTTCCTTACCTAGATAAAGGCCTACTTCGTATACTACCTATAGTAGTTCCCAAACGCCGAATCTAAGGTCTATTTCGTGTCCTTGTAGCTTGAGGGGCGCGCCCTCAAGTGGTTCGAGCCTACATTGAAGGATAGACTTATATAGGCTAAGGACAACTAAGACGACTTTATAGAAAAGGTCTTTAAGAAGTATAAAGCATTCGAGGAAGAGTTGGAAAAGGTGTTTAGAGATATAGATGAGAAGCTATATATATAAGAACGACTTGCAAACTTACGTTAAACCAAGTTGGTAGTAGTATATACTACGATCTTTAGGTAGGACGCTTTGCGAGCTAAGATCAACGACGAAGGTCTTATTGTCACGAACTAACTATAAAAAGAGGCCTGGTGGGGTATGCAAGGCGTAGTGTAAGCCAATCAACGAGAACTATAGCTGCAGGCGCCAAGAATGGGTAGCTTAGGAGAGCTAGCTACCTAGGGCGATCAAAGGTAGCAACGGGTAGTTGGCTACCTATAGCGATTGTGGATAGCTAATGGACTGGAGCTACCTAAATAACAAAGGGTACTTGGATAAAGGAATCACTATATATATAATCTAGATAGTTAGTCACTCGTTGGTAAGGGAGCTTGGAGCTTCCTTAGTAAAGTAATTAGATTATAGTATTGATTATACTATTGAGACTAGTTGTACTAAACTTGTTATAGATCTTTTAGCTCTACTAGAATATTATTTAACCTATTAAAGATACCTCCCTATAGACTAAACCCTTTTAAAGTAGTTAGACTAGACGTTTCGTTATATATTGCTTTACTTCCTTTATCTATTATAGTTTAGATTAGAGGTATCTCGCTATATTGGCTAGTAGTTTAGCTAGAAAGGGCAAGGAGGCTACGCCTCCTATAACCTAGAAGGTTACTACTACCCTTGACTTAGATAACGATAACGATAACTAGGAGCTTTAGGTCGAGCTCGCTACTCTCTAGGCTCTAGTTGCTAAGCTATAGGCGCAAGTAGCTACTACATCTTATATAGACTAGGTGAGTGCTACCTACTAGGAGCTAGACTAGTATATCGATGACTTATACGCTAGTATAAAGGGCACCAACGCCCCTATAGCTAGCGATAGAGCCCCTAGGGGACCTAAGATCGCGAAGCTACTATACTTCGATAGAACCTAGAAGGACAAGCTATAGGGCTTTATTACCTAACTTAGGACCTACTTCTAGATCAATAGCTACAAGTTCCCTAACGAAGTATTTAAAGTACTCTTCGCTACTACCTACCTTAAGGGATATACCTTCGAATAGTTCGAACCTACCTAGTGAGACTACCTAGAGAATATTGAGGATAAACGAAACCTTAAGACTAATGCTATATTCGATATATTCGCTAAATTCGAAGACACTATTACTAAGGTCTTTAGAATCTACAATAAATACTCCTAGGCTAAGATATAGCTCAATAAGCTACAATAGATCAAGTTGGCAGCTATATATACCTTGGAGTTCTAATAGCAAGTATTTAGAGTCTAGTAGGGAGAGGATACCTTGAAGAGGCGTTTCTACAATAGACTTAAGGACAATGTTAAGAACGAACTAATTAAGGAAGACTAGGATGTAGTTACCTTGGACAACTATATAGCTCTCGCTATCACTATCGACAATTGGTAGTTTGAGCGACGCTAGGAACGCTAGGGCTACAAGGTATATATCGTAGTGCCTAAGGCTAACGATAAGAAAAAGCGCCTATATCGCAGTACAGCGTACAGGACCTACTCTAGAGCTATAGATATCGACGCTACCTAGAGGGGACTAGGCCTAGTAAAGAAGGATAAGTTAGATATTATCTATTTCAACTATAGTAAGAAGGGACACTTCAAATAGGAGTGTAGGAGCCTAAAGAAGGATAGCTAGAGACTAGTCCTAGGATATAAAATAGCTACTATTAGGAAATCCTACTTAGTGAAGGAAGTTGTAGCCTACAAGCAATACAACTAGGATAATCTAGACGATATCGTCGACTAGGTCCTCGAGTATAGAGATCCTAGAGAGGACGAAGTAATAGAGGAATTTGTCTACTACAAAACTACCAAAGCTATACAATAGAGTATTGTAGACATTGTCTTACAATAGAGCACCCAATGTATATAGGAGCTTGTAGCCTATATAGAGGTATATACCTTCACTAGCCTATACTACCTCTACTAAAGGGATGAGCGAATAGACAACGCTATACAACTTATAGCTAATAGGATGATGGATAGAGAAAGCTAGGATACTAGTAACACTAACGAGCAACTATATCGCAAGGACAAGTTAGTTTAGTAGTATATAGACCTAGACCAACTTAATATACTATCTAGATAGGTATAGGATGAATTCTAGATATTTAACTAGTCGCTAACTAAGTAAAAAACGGAAGTAAAGAAGCTTAGGGAACAAGTTGAAGGGCTCTAACACGATAATATAGACCTTGGAGCTAGGTTCGACTATATAGCTAGCAAGGTATTTAGGCTACAAGAAGAAATCTTCTAGCTCAACGATATAAAGGAGCGGCATTTTAAGCTATAGAAGGGACTATACAATAGAGGAGTCGAGGATATAGATCCTAAAGAAGTATAGTACCTAGAGGACGAGTATTGCAAGGCTATAAGAGCAGCCTAGAAAAGAAACGAAGATACACTAGGCTAGGACAACTATTAGAAAATATAGCAATACATCGTCTATAGACTTACAAATTAGGAGATAACTATATAGTACTTTTAGGAAGAATTCAAGTTTAAACTAGCTACTAGACTCTACCTAGAACGATCGGACTATTAGCAAATTATATAGTTCTAATGCGTCATATATATATATAGCTACCACTTTTAATATAAGTTCGAGGGCAACTACTGGCTAATTAGGACGAAGCTCTAGGATAGGATACTAAAAGCTATTACCTAGATATTCAACTATAGGGTAGGACACCCCACCACACTCTAGAACCTCCACTATATAGCTGATAGGATACTATATATATAGCCTAAAAGAGCCTGGCCTATCGAGTACAAAGCTTAGGAATCATATTACAATTGCCCTAGTACCTACTACCTTTAGTATATAGAGGAGAAAGTATAGCTTCATTGTAAGGAGGTAGAGAGTAGGAGAAACCTAAGGAAGGGACCTAATAGAGGAAGATTAGTTAGATTAGGATAGAGGAAGTAGGATAGAAGGAATTCTGACTCTATATAGGAAAAAGCAAGCTAAGAATAGCTTAGAGAATTCCTAGATATCGACAACGACGATACTAAGGACAATAGAGGGGACGCCTTTCGATGATATTAGGAGATGTTGGGAAACGGCTCAGGGCCCTCTATAGGGCCCAAGTAGCATTAACCCCCTTATAGAAACAATAGGCCTGCTAGTATAGGAAGAACTAGGCGAAGTGAAAGGCCTATAACAACCTCCTAGTAGACCTATAAGAGGCTATTGATATAGCTAACGAAAGGGTATAGAAGCTAAAGGCGCGACGAACGTAGCCTAGAGGTATAGCGACAAAGGAACTAGATAAGGCAGTTCGACAAGCCTATCTAATAAGATAATACAACAAGGCAATATAACAAGAAGATACAACGATAGCCTATAGAGAAGTAGCTGCTATATAGAACGACTAGCTAGACAATAGGCTATAGGTTATAGTATACTAGAAGCAATACTAGGTACTTACATTAGTAGATAGAGGGTTATAGATCGACCTTATCTCACCACAATTTGTCAACTAGCTTAGGATCCTATAGAGGATCAAGAAGCAACTATATATAGTTATCAGGCTATTCAAGATATAAGTGGCTAGATAAGAAATAGAACTACTAGATATTATAGTTGAGGGAAAGACTATAAAGGTTATATTCGATATTGTAGATATAGGGACTAAGAAGGATATAATCTTGGGCTACCTATAGTATAAAGACTACAACCTAGACATTAGTTGGAAGGGAGGTGGCCACCTATAGCCTCGGAGTACAACTAGACTATATCCAACCAATAGGATAGGAAGTGTAGACAATAGACTACGAAGGAGTAGTACCCTAGAAAAGGTATACTCTAAGGATCTACTATACAAGATAGATAGCGTTGGAAAGAACGCTATAGACTTAGGAAGAAGTGGCAGTTACTATAGGATATAATATATATAGGGATATAGATAGTAGGAAGTTGCTATTGTCTTAGTCGACAGTTATAGAAAAGTTTAGTTCTAAGAATAGGTTATTTAAGCTAAGATAGCCGAAGTTATAGCTAGAGGTAAATTTATATACTACAAAGATATAAAGGGGAACGATAAGATAGGGAAGATCCTAGACAACTACTAGGGATATCTAGCGTTCTATACTAAATATATAGAAGGGTTGCTAGAATATAGACCTTAGGATCACGAGATTAACCTTAAGGAAGGCGCCTAGTTAAAGTTCTTTAAAGTATACTATATAAACGAACTTTAGGATAACAAGTTGAAGAGATATCTTGAAGTAAACCTTAGGATAGGGTATATTAGACTATTAATATCTCTAGTAGGGTATCTAATCCTTTTTATATTAAAGAAGGATAGGAAACTCAAGATATATATAGACTACTAGCAACTGAACTACAAGATAGTGAAAGATAGATACCCCCTACCACTTATCTCGCAGCTTCGAGATTAGTTGGTAGGTATATATATCTTTATACACCTCGATCTACCAACTATATATACCTATATTTGTATTAAGGAGGGGGATAAATAGAAGACAGTATTTCATATATATCATAGATAGTTTAAATACTATATTATACTATTTAGACTAACGAATATACTTGCAATATTCTAGAAGGTTGTTGATTATACAATCCGACTATTCCTCGACAAGTTTATAGTTTATTATCTAAATAACATTCTTATCTTCTCTAGGACGCTTGAAGAATATAGGATATATATAGAGCAGGTACTCGATGTACTCTATATATAGAACCTCTCTATCAATAAGGATAAGAGCAAGTTCTATATTATAAAGATAGTCTTCCTAGGCTATAAGATTTCACTAGGATAGATATAGAT